>JARHVA010007781.1:327500-462500 GCA_037957365.1 Torreya grandis
TATAATTAATTATTTGTAATACCTTTATAGTGGTGACTATACTATTGACCTATATGTGGCTAGATTATATTATGATTACTTTCCTTGTGAAATTATGATTAATTACTAATGATCAGTAAATGTTGTTGTTACATGTTTGTTTATGTTGATGTGATTAGTTTAGTATGTAAATATCATTAATTAAATTTGTATGGCTTAATATAATAAAAGAATAAGTGTTAAGTAAATACTTAAAATAAAATAAAATAGCTATTTTATTCTAATAAATCTCTATGGGTATGTTACATTTCAAGGCATGGTAATGCCTATGGAACTCCCAAGACTTCAATTTCTCAATAATAGCTAGATTGTAGCCTATGTGTGACTACCTGGTTCTAATAGACTATGTATGGAGTCATGAAAATCAAATAATTTAGTCTCTCTCAATTCCATTTAGGTTTAAAAACTCCTTAGGGCTTGTGTATCTTATCTAAGGTGGACATCAGAGCATCTCAAACACATCACCAAGTCTTGTTTAGACTTAGGACCAAACTCTTCTCATGTAACTTTTAGTTGATTGTTAGAAGGTAGGACTTTATACTAGGTTTTGAAACCTCACCTTCACACCAATAGACCTCTAATTTCTCTTGAATTATGAGTTGATAGTCTTCAACTAGGTTTTCAAACACCTTTTTCCATTCATTCTTTATACTTAGCACTACCCCATCTCAATTCTCAGCATGTAGGTGACCATGTGTGTCTTGACTAGGTTAGGTGTTTTAAGACCTCACATATTCTCACAACTTAACCTTCTCCATGATTTTAAAATTGGATGTAATACCATTTGAGTTTTAAAACACCCTTCAAACATGCTCTACCTCTCATTTAGGTTAGATAATGTAACTAACCCTCTAATCCACTTGTAGGTGATGTTTAGAAAGTATTTACTATGTTTATTTTAGGAACTTATAACCCTTCTCACAACTAACCTTCTTTGGTTCATGAAGTTAGTTGAGATACGTGTTGACTATTTTTTACCATAAGTCAAAAGTGGGTCAACCCCCTATAGTTAAAACTTGATATAGGGGTATAATATAATGTCATAGGGTGTGTTATAGTTAATTAAATGTCATGGTCTAATTAGTATCTATGTCATTTGATGTCATTTAAGGGTAATTTAGAGAATTAAATGCAAATGGTATGATTTAACAAGCAATAAAAGTGTTCTAAACTCCTTAATATCTAATTTGTCTATCCCTATCAACAATGTTAGTTTCTACTTTAAAAATTGTAGGTGATAATTGAAAAATCAATAAGTTAAGTGGAAAAGAAGGAGTTTCAAAGGTTTTATGGCCTATAAAAGAGAGTGGCCCATGGGATAATTTTATTTTATGGATTTTAAACTTCCTCAAACTCATTTCCACACTTGACATGCTTTAGAAGTGCCAAAAATGGGCTAAAACCATTCTTCTCTTCCATTGCTCCACCATGAACATGAAACTGGTCAACAGGTTTTTAGTTGGCATAGATAATAAGAATAATTAAAAATCAAATGAATTTGGTGGGTGATATTAAAATTATTCATATTAAATTTCATGTTTGGATTTAAAATAATGGTGGCTTATACCTTATGAAGCATCTTTAACAAGTTGACTATGTTTTTCTACATTTTATTTCCCACACCTTGTAGGTTTTGCTCTTGTTTGAGAAAGTATGTATAGATCAGTTGTTTAATTTTTTTATATATTATTTTTAATATCTCCTCTCATTTTACCAATACTTGGTTCTAGGTTTTAGGATGATTTTATGAGATAATCAGTTTAGATCATAAGGTGTTGCTAGTAAGGTCACTATCAATTTTCACCACTTGTAGAAGGTTTGGTTCTCTATAAGAGTAATATATGTATGTGATATGATTTTATTCATGTTTTTATCTCAATAAAAACCCATTACTTCCAATCTTACTCTCCAATATCAATATCATGAAGTTTGTAGTTAGCATGTGAAAACACTATTAGCTTGTTACTTACTTTTACTTGAAGGCATGGCATGTGGGGTCTTGAAAACATCCATAGAAGGTAATAAAGATTTAAATTAATTAATATATCTTATTATAACCATGAAAAATCAATTTTTATTTTCCAAATATCAAAATAATGAAAGTTGATAGTCAATACCATATACATACATAGTCAGTTAGCCATGAATGTGCACCTACAGGTGCCATAAAGAGAATGTCACATTAGAAACCAAGATAATTGACCTTTTTTAAAGTATTTTTAATGTTTTGGATTCCATTTTTAGATTTTTTAAAGATTATAAAACTTTTTTAATACTCATACACCATGTTCTTTCCTCATGTTTCCATTCACTATCTAGTCTACAACTTCATGTATACCTACAGGTACATCATAAATGGTAATCATATTAAAGGAGAGTATTAAAACTAAGTGAATTTATACATGGTGAAAATTGTCCATTTTAAGGATTATAGAGATAATTATAAGGTCAGATTCATGCATATTTATTACAGTTTCATTTACTACCTACACATTAGAATGTCTACCTATAGGTCGCCCTATTGAGAGTTGAAAATGTTGATCAAGGTGTGTAGACATGTTTTTAAATCCTTCATGAAGTTTAGATGGATGAATTATAGCATGATATACATATTTGATATATTTAGTTTCCAGATAATATTGAGGAACCATGTTCAAATTTAAATGATTGTGTTTAGGAACAATTTCCCTCAAAAACAAAAATAAAGCCCTCAATGTTTTTGGTGATTTCATATTGATTTTTTATCAATACAAAGGTATTCATATCATATCCATATCATATATGCATAACCATGAAAAAAGGAATGGGTGTGCGATTAGAGGGGCATAGTGTTTAAAGGCTTCCAAATCATGAAATTATTCACTGAATTTAGATAATGCTATCTACAAGATTTGAGTAGCAAATGACCTTCACAAACAAATTTTGCATGCAAGATCATTTATATGTATGTCAAGTATTTATAAATATTTTAAAATCACATCAATTTCTCATAGGGAACTAATTAAGGTTGGATCACTATGTTTTAGTCCTAATAGGCATACCTATAAGTGTACCATGGCTCAAAAAGGCCACCTACAGCTAACTGTAGGTATATATAGTCCCATGGTATAAACCTAGATATGAAAAACTAGTGGATAAGGAAACATATAATCTCAAAGTTATTCCTAAGACCTTAGATGAATCTCAAGGTTACGTGACACATATTTTAATATGATATCCACCTATAAAACCCATGCATAGTCAATTATTGTTGACTGTGGTGGGCAAAGAGCAAAAGAATTGGGGTTATTGATGTTGGCATGGATTGAACATGAGCATGATGAATTAAAATTATTGTATAATGAAATTATAAACTTTAAGTAAGTCTATATTCATTTTTTTAAAATTCTAAACCATGTAATATAACTTATAGGTGCCCCCTTCCAAGTAAGAAACATAGTCTGTAGACTAAACCAGTCAGGTAGCAAGGCATGTGTGAGGAATTTGTCAAGCTTTGGATGGTAAGTAGTTATGAAACATTTTAATAATGATTATAATTACCTTGAGATACCATAAAATAGTATAAACCATGCATATAATGGCTCTATCAATGTAGACCATAGTCTATATACAAGACCCTTCACACACTTAACTTCCTCCATGAGTATATTTTAGGTTTTGGTGCATTTAAAGGGTCTAATGATGTGATAAAGAGATGAAATTTTGTATCAACCATATCCAGTACTTGGAGAATCCCAAAAAAAAATCACTTTTGATGAGACAATAGGGGAAGTACCCTCCATTTTGTCTCAGATAGAGGGTATTCCCCTAAGATACAAACCTATAGACTTTGGAAAAGGGAGGTGACAAGGTGAATTGAGGATAGATAAAACATTTCAGGAGGGTTTTATAAGTTTTATAAAATATGGACCAAAATAAAATACTAATCATAAGGGATATAAACATGTCAGAATGGCTTAGACTCATAAGTATGCAGGCAGACCTACTTGGTTTCAACTTGCTATAAATGCCAACTAGAGGGTCAAATTCACTTATAGACTTAGGTGAGCATTAAAATGAATTAAAACATGATAATTAGGGAATATAAGATGCTTTTTTATCTCTTAGAGTGTAGAGGAATCAATAGAAAAGCCACTTTTGGCTTTAAGACCAATTCAAGCCTACAAGGAATGAAGAAAATAACTTGAATAGGCAACTTTAAATGCTTATACCTATTTGGATACCTTTCATAGGAGCTCAATGATATTGGAAAATTTTAAGAGGATAATTATAAAACATTTTGTGATATTTTTTCATCTATTCAACATCAGATCTTCATGAACAATCCTTAGAGGGTAAAATGGCATAAAACTCTCTAAAACCCTATATAGTGACCTTTTTAGGAAAAAAGGAAGGATATGAATCCAAATGGACTATTATGGCTTGAGAGATGATTTGAGGTTTTATAGGACTCTCCAAGGCTCCTCCTCATAAACTTGAGTGTTTCCCTACTTGTATAGATATGGAGGAAATTAGATTTATTTGACTATTTTTAGTGTTTTTAATGTTCTAGGAAGTGTCAAAGGATGAAAGTCATATTGTGAGAGAAATTGGGACTTAATATACCTCTCCATTATCATTTCATGATTTATATAAATTCCTAAGTGATTATGAAAATATTCCCACTTTCGCCAATCAAAACTACCATAGTGAAAAAGCTAGTGGGAGTGTGAAATAAGTGTGAGTCCTTTTAAGGTATACCTAATGAATATAAGGATATGGGAGGTATTTACATGTTTCATTAACTCATATTATGTATTTTCATGGAAAATTGTATCCAATTTTGAGGCCAAGTGTGAGGGGTGAGTGAAAAAAAGAGTTATTTAGACTGCAAGTAGTGATAACTCATATACAGAAGAATCCTAATGATTAAGGATGTAACCAATGCATGGTGGAGAGCATGTCTAAAATCCCTCCCCTTCATTTAAATCATAATTTTTATCCTTATTTAGTTTTGGGACATTACAAAAGGCTGAAATGATGAAGGCAAGTTTTTTAGCCAACAATGATGAGTCCTACGCCACCTTTCAGGAGTTTCATGCATTTGAGGGCCATTTTTCCTATCATGATATAATTCATAATAATACATGTATATCTCCTTTTATCTACATGAAACATGTCCTAGTGGCCCTTGAACTTCTCTTTTCTCACTTCTCTCTCAAGTTCTTTAAGTAGAAGCCATTTTGGCTATTAGAAGCTAATACCACACCATGTATGTCAAAGCCCTACTGGAATGACATTTTATTTTGAATTTGAATAATAAATATAAGTCTCATTTTGAGTTCATTAACATTTTTATAAGTGTGCAAGTGGTGTATGGTGAAGTTAGTGACAATTTTATATCCTTGCTTTCCTTATCCTTTTATGTTTATGAAGATTACCTATTATAACAAGTCATATAGAGTATATTCAAGTGTGTTAGGCTCATTTAAAGTGTAAAATTGTTCTTAAAGTGTGAAATTTACCATCTGGTTCATTTATCTTGTGTTTCTTCATGCATATCACCTCTATATTAAAACATTGATTTGAGAACTTTTAAGGACTTACAAGCTAATTTATATGCCTTGTTTCATTGTGATAGAAGTATGATGGTATTTTATAAATCATCATGGTGTATCACCACCTTATAATATTTCAATTTCATTAAATTTATAACTCCTTTCCCCACAAGCAACTATTTAGTTAGGCAATTAGCATTCCAAGGTATATTCAGGGAACTCGCCCTTAAACCTAGAGGTCTACTTCTACATATAGGTACACCCACATACCTAGAAGTATTTACATGTTTCCTAAATATAGAATAGGATTTAACACCCTCTTATAGTGTGAAATATTTTGTGAAAATATTTTTGGCATGCCTAATGAGACTCATTATCTTTAAGACAACTTGTCAAGGTGAATGCTAGTTTTGACAACATCAGTTGCAAATTAGTGTGCTACTCATCATTTAGTGACTCCATTCAAGGTAAAATATGGTTCAAGGCCATTGTTTTGTCATAATTTTTCTCTCATACTTCATGGTTATTACTAGGTCATAATGTAGTAGATTTCTCAATCTTATCAATCCACCTATTCAGCCTGAACTTCCTCTTGAAGTTCAATATCCTCATCCTAATCAACCCTTTAAAGATCAAGAAGATTTTTCTAGTCAAGTAAGTGAAGAGACTATAGATCTTGAGGAAAACATGGCTAGGTAACATGCCTTTCCTACCTTTAACACTAAAATTTAATCCACCTTTAAGCCTATGATGACATTCCTCCTAATGCCACAAAGAGTGTTCCTACATTCAATGGTGAGAGTCATGTTACATCTAGTGAACACATCAGGGATATCTCAATTTTTTGTAGTTTCCATAATGTCACTAAGGAGAATATTTCCATTATACTCCTTTCCATGTCCCTTATAGGTAAATTCTCGATTGGTATAGTACTTTACCTAGTAGATTTATCACATCATGGGAAGACTTTGGAGTGTTGTTAACTTCAAGGTTTGAAGATGAAAGTGACTATACCTCTCTTATACATCAAATTAATGTGATCAAAAGAGGACCTAAGGTAAAAATTCATGACTTAATTGAGAGGTTTCAAAATACTTGGTATATATTGCCTCCTCCCAACAGACCACGTACTAGATTTATGTTCCCTACCTACTTGAGAACCATTGGTACTGATATTGCTATTATGCTTCAATCTATGGGTGGTTTCACTCTTCCTGATGCATATGTAATTTCAATTAGAGATATGAATGGCCTCATTCAATATATAAAACTAAATCCTAAATTATCTATGCCTCTATTGTCTCATACTTTTGCTAACACTCCAAATGTGGCCCAGATTATTAATGCCAACACCAAGCCTAAAGCTACTCTTAGTAAGGTAGATAATGTCATGGATAAAGATGCAAAAATTCAAATGTTAGGAGCTCAGATTAGGAAATATAACATGAAATAATGTGCCTATAAAAATCCATACCCCTATTAATATAAATATGGCCAACAATATTGGAGAGGAAGAGTTCAAAGGTAACCTAACTTTAATAGGCCTGCCAATGTGTATAATCCCAATTACACTACCAATGCAAGGGAGATGGTACCAGTGCATAGTAACTTAGTTTAAGGAGAATATTAGAAACAAGTACAATTCATGGATGATAATTAAGGTTGAGATCAAGCTCTATTTTATCAATTATGAGTTACTCTTATCTTATTAGTTGAAGATGAGGTCATGATGCAAGCAAGTGAGAGTTGGTAGCCCCATGGAGAAATCTTTAAAAAATTCTTGGTGGAAGACACTTTTGTGCTCAATCAAGGATCCTTCATTTAATAAAATAAAAGGCCCAAGAATAAGGATATAGGAGGTGAAAATATCATTCCTACAAGTTCATCTAATCTCCCTCTAAGGCAACAAAGCATGGATGTAAACATGGTAGCTCTAAACACACCTACACTTCCTTCAAATCAAAACGTTGGAAAGTTTTCTCAGGGTGTCTAAATTCACCAAGTTAAAATAAATCCTTTGCCTCAAAATACTCAAATAAAGTGATTACTACTACCCTAAACATAGTGGATTCTTTGAAAATTTCCAAGTCATCTATCTCTTTATGGGATGTCCTCCATATGCCTAGCCAAAAGGAATTATTACAAAAGCAGCTATCCACTGTACCTACTAGTCCTTCACCTTAAATTCCAAGTCATATTCATGTTATTTAAAATGACCCTAATACTATTTTTGAACCATCTACTAAAGCTGAAAATCCTCCACCATTCTACCTCACTCTCATAGTGGGTAAAAAATTGGTCCACAATTGCATAGTTGATAGTGGTGCTTCTACTTCAGTCATGCCCAAAGTTATAACTGATAATTTGGGCTTAAAATATGAAAATAATAGAAAATTAATTCTTGAAATATATGGTACACCTACCAAGATAGTACGGTTGATATAAAAACTTGAAGGTTTTCTTTCATGATTATCCTAGTTTTCCCATCCTCCAAGACATAGTTGTGGTAGACCTTGCTACCCACTTTGCAATCTACCTTTCAAGAGACTTTATAGCTAATACAGGTGGTTATCTCTTAGTTGATTAGTCCTTCTTGGCCTTTAGGACAAGGTATAGAACCAAGGTGATCATTATAACTCAGCCTCTTACAAGGTTTCATATTGAGCCTTACATTGAAACAAGTTCTAACTTGAATTATGTTGTCTATAAGAAGGAGGAATATAATGTTTATGATGGTGCTTCTAAAATTGAGGTAATTTCTAATTTTTTCTTGGATGAGTATGGTGTATATGCATATGAGAGTTATCCTTATGCATACTTTGAGAAAACTAACCTTGGTACTTATATCATGCATGAAGAGACATTTGAAGGAGCTAAAGTAAGTGTTAAACATTCTCATGTTGTTAAGGGTAACTACATGATTCATGAGTATGATGATGATATGTTGATGAATCTAATTGAACACCATCATGCCCATTATTGATGAAGATGCCTTGAATGATGGCAGTCATGAAGAAGAAGAGTATGACTTATGGTTAAGATATAATGCCATATGTTAGGAATTTGAATAGATAGGTAATGTCGTTTCCCCTCCTAAAAGGTCTATATATAATGTGTTTTATAATTATTCTAACAAACATGATGTTGATTTCCTCACCAAGCATGAAAAAGAGTGTCATGTTGTGAATAAAGAGGACTTATGGTAAAGGTGCAATGCCATATGCAAAGAATTTGACAATATTGGTAGGTATCCTTTTACTCCAAGAGATTATCTATCTGATGTCAAAGTTATTAATGAGACTAACCAAGTTGTTGAGTGTTCCATAAAGCACAAGGATGAAGGTCATTCTATTGACCAAGAGTATACAATTATGAGGGAGTTTAATGAATCTCATGGTGAAGGAGTTGTGAACATGGAGAATGAGGTCAAAGTAGAAGTTATTATGCCTCAAGAATATTGAAGAGTTATATCTAATGTTGAGCTACATTCATAGGCATTGGGACATAAAGGAGAAGAAATTGATACTCCCATACATCAATCAATTTCTTCTAAGAAAGTAGAGAGGTTGAGACAATTATCATACATTCCAATCTATAATTTCTTGAAGAGAATCCAATGGATATGATAGATATCATAGCATTTTTAACCCAAATCAAGGTTCTTAGAGAGAATGACAAAGTATTCATGAAGGGTCAAAATAGTTCACTTGCAAATCTAAGAATGCATAGAGGTGGTAGGCTTCATGACCATACACATATGCAAGTGGTGAATGATGGGTATGCTCTTCATGCTAGGATCCCTTCATGGAGTGAAAAATATGCAAGGGGAATATTTTTAACCCTAGTTGAGGTATGATCAAATGTTTCACCTCAATAATGAGGTTTTTTAAATATTAGGTTAGGTGTGAGTTTTGTTTCAATTATGTTGTGTTGTGTTTTGTAAGTCTTCTAGTTGAACACATGTGTGTTTATTTTGTGTGTGTTTTATTTTTATGTCTTTACTTTATATTTGGTGTGTTTTCAAAGGAAATTTGTGTGTCAAACCTATGTATAGGTGACTCTATGGCCCAATGAACAAGATTAGGCTACTGGTCATGGCATAATAAGCATACCACCCTTGGGAAATCACTAATAATGTTGACCATTTTTAACATAATTAAAAAATGGGTCAAACCCTATAGTCAAAACATGATATAAGGGTATAATATAATGTCATAGGGTGTGTCATATTTAATTAAATGTCATTTAATTCCATTTTACTCTTGGTCATGGCCCAATTAGTATTTGTGTCATTTGATGTCATCTAAGGGTCATTTAGAGAATTAAATTAAAATGGTATGATTTTCCAAGAAATAAAAGTGCTATAGACTCCTCCTTAATGTCTAATGTGTTAGTCCCTATCATACATGTTAGTTTCTACCTGAAAACTTGTAGGTGATAACTAAAAATCAAGAAAGCAAATGGAAAATAAGGAGTTTCAAAGGTTTTAACAACCTATGAGAGAGAGTGTAATTTGGGAGAAGGTTTTGGGATGGATTTTAAAATTCCTAAAACTCATTTACATACTTGACATGCTTTATAAGTGCCAAAAATGGGCTAAAATAGTTTTGCTCTTCCATCGCTCCACTATGAACATGAAACTAGTCAATATGTTTTTATTTGATACAACCAATAGGAAGACTTATAGATCAAATGCCTTAGAAGGTGATAGTAAACTTATTTATTTTAAATTTAATATTTTGAGTTCAATTAATGGTGGATTATACCTTATCAACCATCTTTAACAAGTTGAGTATGTTTTTCTACCTATTATTTCCCACACCTTGTAGGTTTTTCTCTTGTTTGAGAAAGTCTATATAGATCAGTTGTTGAATTTGTTTGTATATTATTTTAAATATCTAATCTCATGTTTCCAATTTTTGGTTCCATGTTTGAGGATGATTTCATGAGATAATTAGTTTAGATTATAAGAAGGTACTCCTAGTAAATTCACTATGAATTTTCACCACTTGTAAAAGGTTTGGTTCTGTACCAGGGTCTTGTATAAATGTGATATGATTTTATTCATGTTTTTATGTCATTAAAAACCCATTAATTCCAATATTAATCTTCAAGATCAATATCATGAAGATTGCATTCAAAATGTGAAAACACAGTCAGCTTATTCCCAACTTTTACTTGAAGGCATGATGTGTGGTGTATTGAAAACATCCATAGAAGGTAATGAAGAGTTAAAGGAGTTTTTATACCATATTATAAGTATTAAAAATTAATTTTTATTATAAAAATATAAAAATAATGAAAGTTGACAGTCAATTCCATATACATGCACAGTCAGTTAGCCATGAATGTGCACCTATAGGTACCATGGAGAGAATGTCACATTGGAAACCAAGATAATTAACCTTGTTTAAATTATTTTGATGTTTTGGACTCAATTTGGAGAAGTTTTATATATTATAAAACTTTTTTAATACTCATAAACCATGTGCTTTCAGCATGTTTTCATTCACTATCTAGTCTATAACTTCATGCATACCTACAGGTGCATCATAAATGTTAATCATATTAAAGGAGAGTATTGGAATTGAATGAAGTTATACATGGTGAAAATATAACATTTGAAGGACTATGGAGTTGGTTATAAGGTTAGATTCATGCATATTGCTTACAGTTTCATCCATTGCCTACACATTGGAATGTCCACCTACAGGTGGCCCTAATAGAGAGTTGAAAATGTTGATAAAGGTGTGTAGAGACATTTTGAAATCCTTAATGGAGTTGGATGGTTGAATTATAGAATGATAAACATATTTTAGTTATTGAGTTGGCAGATAAGATTGAGGAACCATGTTCAAAGTTGAATGACTATGTTTAGGAACAATTTCCCTAAAACACAAAAATAGAGCCCTCAATGTTTCCGGAGATGTCATATGATCATGTAATATTGAGTTTTTATCAATAAAAATGTATTTGTATCATATACATATAATATAGGTATAACCCTAAAAAAATGAATGGGTGTGTGATTAGATGGGCATAGTGTTTAAAGGCTCCCAAATCAAGAAACTGTTCACTAAATTTAGATAGTGCTATCTACAGGATTTGAGTATCAAATGACCTTCACAACCAAAGTTTGAATGCAAGATCATGAATATGTATGTAAAGTATTTATAAATAATTTAAAATCACAAAAAATATTCACAAGGCACCAATGAAGGTTGGAGCACTAGGTTTTAGGCCTAATAAATATACCTATAAGTGTACCTTTGTTCAAAAAGACCACCTATAGTTGGTTGTAGGTATATACAGTCCCATGGTACAAATCCAGATATGAAAACCTAATGGGTAAAGACACATAAAATATCATAAATTATTCCTAAGACCTTATATTAATCTCAAGGTTATATGACACATATTTCAAATATGATGTCCACCTACAGGACCCGTGCATAGTCAACTATAACTGACTGTGGTGGTCAGAGAGAAAAATAATTAGGGTTCTTAATGTTGGCATGGATTAAACATGAAGAAGATGAATTAAAATTATTTTATAATGACATTATAAACTTTAAGTAAGTCTATAAGCATTTTTTTCAAATTCTAAACCATTCAATATCACTTACAGATGCCCCCTTCCAAACAAGAAATATAGTCTACAATCTAAACTAGTTAGGTAGCAAGGCATGTGTGAGGATTTTGGCAAGATTTGGATGGTAAGTAGTTATGAAACATATTAATAATGATTATAATGACCTTGGGATACCCTAAAATAGTATAAAACATGCATAGAAGGGCTCTAATAATGCAAACCACAATCCATATACAAGACCCTACACACACTTAACTTCCTCCATGAGTCTATTTTAGGTTTTGGTGCATTAATGGTTTAATGATGTGATAAAGAGTTGAATTTTTCTTTTTTATATAATATATAATACTTGGATAATACCAAAACATGTTCACTTTTTATGAGACAATAGAGAAAGTATCCTCTATTTTGTTTCAGATAAAGGGTACTCCCCTAGGATACAAACTTGTAGACTTTGGAAAAATGAGGTGACAAGGTGAGTTGAGGATATATTAAACCTTGAAGGTAGGTTTGATAAGTTTTATAACACCTATACCAACATTATATACCATGCACAAGGGATATGAACATGACATAATGGCTTAGACTCATAAGGATGCAAGTAGACCTACTTGGTTTCAACTTGGTCTAAATGCCTACTAGAGGGTCAACTTCACTTCTATCCTTAGGTGAGCATTAGAATGAATTGAAACATGTTAATTAGGGGATATAAATGTTTTTTTATCTCTTGGAGTGAAAAGGAATCAATAGGAAAGCCACTTTTGGCTTAAGACTAATTCAAGCCTATAGGGAATGAAGTGAAGATCTCAAATAGGTAACTTTGAATGCTTGCACCTACTTGTATACTTTGGATATTGGTTCATTTTTTCAATGTCATATCTTCATGAACAATCCTTAGAGGGTGAAATGGCCTAAAACCCTCTAAAACCCTGTATAGTGACCCGATTAGGAAAACAAGGAAGGATATGCATCCAAATGGACTAGAATATCTTGGGAGATGATTTTAGGTTTCATAGAAATCTCCAGGGATCCCCCCCCCCCATCAACTTGAGTACTAATCTACTTGCATGGACATGGAGGAAATTGGATATCTTTGACTATTTTTGGTGTTTTGAAAGTTCTAGAAAGAGTTAAAGGATGCAAGTCATATTGGAAGAGAGATTGTGTTATGCATATTTTTCACACCCATACATTTTTTTATAAAATCTATACTTTTTTTCCATAGTGATGACTTAGCCATGACATCTAAAACTATAGTCGGGGACCTAGGTCAATTAATAGTATATTGAGATGCATATTTTTAATTAAATAAGTTGATCATGATTGGTTTATGAATTCATAGTTATATTTTAAGTGGTTTTTTAAAACATAAATGAATGGATTAATGAATAAAATATGCATATGTATTTATCATTGTTGAATTTTTATGATCCTAGTGAATGTTTGAGATCGATAATTTGTTTTTCAATTGATTATTGATTAGATTATAGTACAGTGTTTTTAGTTTTAAATGGTAATACTTTCTATGGTTTTATAAAAATTTGAGGCACTATATTATTGTCATGATATCATTCAAATATCTACATTGATCCTCAACTATGAATTTTATATGGATTTATCATAAGAAATTTTAGATCATTTTTTAGTTGACAGTTTTGATTAGATTGTGATAATTAATTTGATATTTTCAATTTATAATGACAATGTGTGATATAGTTTAATAAAGATGGAAATGCATTATTGATTGGTTATAATTATTTTCAGTTAATGAAAATTCATTTTTTAAGGATAAATATGGATTGTCATGGTGAATATGACATTATATGAGTTATTTTACAAGTGGAATTTGATATTCATTTTGAAAATTCAATTATTTCCTAAGGATATTAAATAATCCTAAGGGGTCCTAATTTTTAATTCTAAATGCTTCATTATGTTAAAGGTCCTAATCTAAGGTTATCTATCCTAAGGTTTTAAAATGATATAGTTAAACCTATCAGGATCCTAAATTCTTATGATGATTTTGAGGGTAATTTGGATGAGCTTGTTTTGAGACACAAAGTTTGCATGTCATAAGACGATTTTTTTTTTCAAGGTTAATTTTTGCCCAATCTCGAGACTCATGAATGACTAGTTGGAAAGTTAATGTTAGTAGTCTATTTGGCACACTTCACGACATGCTAGTTGGTAATATAAGTTAATGTGAATTATGGTATACACTTTGAGATAAAATGGTGGTTTAATACATTTAATGATATGGGTACATACCTTGAATCTCGTAAAATAGTAAGTGTTTTAGTAAGCATATTGGTTGCCACCAAATTTGATGGCATCATTAAGCAAGTTAGTGGACTTATAAGTGCTAATCTTAATTTGATGAGCTAATGGAAAATGAACATGTAGGAACATGTAGTTAATTAATATGACATGGTTAAAAATAGAATTGTTTTCATTGTTTTGGTCATTATCTGAAACTCTCTTGTGGAAGTGACACTTTGCTAGAGTGAAAATTGGGAGTTACAAGCAAGATTTTGTGAGTGAAAAGTTACAAATGAACACATACATGTATTCCAATATGATTCAAATGCATGTGGATAATTAATCTAACACCAAACATTACTTGGTTTTGTCATATTCACTTAAATGCTTGCTCTTACTCTCTTCATTAGCTTTTACTAGGCACTACCCTTTAGGTTCCAAGCACTCAATATTGAAATAGCCTTTAAGATTTCAATATCAATAGTAAAATAGTCTTAAATTATCCAAACATCCCTTAATTTACCTATTACAAGTGTCTAAATAGAATTCAACACCCTTTTCCACTCTCCAAGCTCCTTGTGGTCTTATAAGGCTTATAACCTTTTCCTTAACAATTTTCCTTTGTTTAACTAACCTGTCACTTTTATAGAAGATATAATAACATTTTGGGGAACCCTTTATGTCTATTTAACTCTCTAATAAGTTTCATGACCCATCTCTTTAGTTAACTAGTACTTCCTTTGCAAAATACCCTTCTTTTAAAGCCTAATTAGGCCTACGCTAAATGACTATGGTCAAATCCATAATTATCCATACAAAACCAAAGCCAAACCACTTTCATAACTTCAAGCATGTATTATATATAAATATTAAAAAAATTGATCCTTTTTTATGGTTGAATCACTCAGAAACACTAAAACCCTAATCCTAGGGTTTCTTACATCCTACATAGGTTGAGAGCTTGCATAATTCTATAAATTGAGTTGTATGAGGTTTAAAAATCTAAATATAAATTTTATAGGTCTGTAATTACCTCATCAATCCTATCTAATAGGTGTTGGAACTCATTTAATGCATTAAAGATCTAGAATCATAAAAACTCAATCACCTATACCTTTTCCTTAGGGACTGTGTAGGGTTTCCATATCTTATATTATTTAAAACATATTCTACACCTATTATAGGCTATTTTAAAACATTAATTTCCTATTTATGTTATAAAATACACTTCCCTAAGACCCATTCATCTTTATCAAGTAGTGCCCTCATTAATTGATTGTGTAAGCCCAAACCATCATTGGTGCAAATAGGGGTCTGAGTATTTAAGGTTCATGTTCATAGGTTTCCTTCCTTAGTTATTACTCTCATTTGGAATTTATAAACCATTCCACATAGTGAATATCTACCCTTTCCTTTCACCTTTATACTCTCACTTTTCCATTAGACTATCAACATGGTTCCTTTACTATATGTACAAGGTTTGTTCCAATGGGCAGGGTCTGAGTATATTTGAATTGAGATTATAATATTCATATTTGCCTAACACTTAGATAACTTTATTTATACATAGATCAATTTCCTCAAATTTATTTTCAATCTTACTTAATTCAACATGTCAATCTTTCCTTGTTAATCACTATAGAAATGGGGTTCTTTCTTGACTGCAAATAAGGGTTTGGTTATGACAAACAAGACTATCACTTCTTGGGTCTCACTATCCATTTATAATGTAAAAAACCATGATTCAAACATTAATTTCCTTCATTAATATCTCAATATTTAATTTTTAAGCTCTTAAGAGACAAGATTTCCTTCAATTCTTGACTATTGTATAACATGGCCTATGACAAAGATGCTCTTATATGTGTTTCTTTGAAACTGAGATGTTTCCTCAACTATCAAGGGTTCTATATGATTATGAACCTATAAAAATCACACTACACAACAAAGGTTCTCACCTTATACACTTGAGGGTGCAACTTATTCCACCTTGACTATATTCTACAGTCCTTCCTCAAACCTATAGGCACACACAAGAGTTATGCATTTTGAATGCCTTTAAGGTTTATCTAAAATACCCTGAATATACAAGAAATAATCAATGAACTTGAATGGGAAGTAATTACCTCAATGACTTATCTTATTCACTAAATCAATCATTCATAAAAAAATATTCCATAGAGGACTTGATCAACTTTCTTGAGAGGTGAATCCATTTTTGTGACCATTATCCCTATTCTTCCTTCTTGGAGATTTTTCAACCACTCTTACCACCACTCCTCTACACCATCCACTTAATGACAATGAACTTAGGATTTTCTTGGAAGTTACATCAACTTCTTTTACATAACTACCTTAATGTACCAAGATGATTTTCATTTGTAAAATTGACTTGTTATTAGAGTCTATACATGAAATATATTTAGACCTTTGTCTCATGAATTGAATGACCACTAAAACTAACTTTTCCCATCCAAACAATTCAAACATAAAAAATGACCCTCTTAATCTCTATTACAATATTTGAATTTTCAAATTCCTAGTTTTGGAGGGAAGACTCCTAGAAGTTTTTGAACACATCCCAAGGGACACAAATGGATTATAAGACCAAAAATGGACCTAGTAAGGTCATTCAAACACCTTGACATCAAAATTTGACCAAAATTTACCTCCTATAGAATAAAAACACAAAAAATATGTTTTCTTTTCTTGATGCTCTTGCATCATACTCCCTAGGAGGGAGAAAACTTGAGCCTTCAAGTTTCTTTCATGCCTTCCAATTTATGTTTTCAGGGTCCTTTATACTTTCTTGACTATTGTTCATCTTGTCTGGTTCCTTTCTCCTTGCCAAACTCTTACTTTTCTTCTTATTGGCTTTGTCTAGTCTACGTGTCCATGCATTTTCCACCTCCATGAGGTATTCCCACTATTTTAGCTTTATATTCACTACATATTCCACATTTTCCAGGTAATTTTAAACTTTCTCATGATTAGATGTAGCCATATAGGTTTGATTCTTCCCTCTCATGTTTGTTTCATGGCTTGTTTTCTTATAAATGTCACTTGATTCTTGCTTGTATAGAGACTCTTTCTTCTTGTTCATGATTTCATATTCTCCCTTAAGATTTATTGGCTTCTCATGCATGTTAATATTTGTTCTTTGCTTTCCTATACTCTCTTTTTTTCCTCTTCTTCTAACTTATTCACTTTGTGATGCCTTTACCTATCTTTTTGCTCACTATGCAAGAGCAACTTCTTGTTATTTTAATATTTACCATAGTAAATTATTATTTTAACAATATTTTTCCTCCTCTATGCATGTTTAACAAATGTAAACTCAAATTTTGCTGCCCAAATTAATATCTCACCTTGTTTGCTTGTTTATATTTCATTTCCTTGCTTGCTTGCCTATTTGTACAATTTCTTGTACTTATCTTTGTTGTTCCTTTCTTGAATTTTCTTGGAGTTATTGATTAAATTTTAACTATTTTAAGTCATCTTTTTTTATCCCATTAGATAGACTGAATGCCTCTTCCAACATCTTCAACTCCTCTTTCAACTTTTGTGCATCAACCTCTTAATATTCCTCATCAAACTTTGGTTCACATTATTCTTCCTTATCTTAAGGATCTTCTTGTTTGTCTTCTCCTTGGAATCCCTCATGTGTGAGAGCCATATAAACCTTTTCATGCTTCATACCATGATTTTCAATCAATATTTGAGGCACTTCATCTTCATCTTGCCTTAATACACACTCATTCATCAAGGACATTATTTCCATGTATAAGTTATCTTCATCATTGGAGTCAACTTCAAACATATTATCATAAACAACATTTGAAAACAAATCTTTCATACACTTATCTTCCATGCATTTATATGGTTGTACCTTCACTTCCTTTTTTTTTTCATGAACCATCTCTCTTGATTGATTTTTTGGCTTTCCATCTTCTTCAACCTTCATGCTTTCTTAGAGATCACTTGTAACTTGATATTCTTATGCTCTTATCATGATTTTTTAAACCTATTTTATGCTTTGTACCTTATTGAGTTACCACTTTCTTATTTTGGCATCTCTTTAATGCTTCATGTTTTGATTCTATACCATGCCAACTTAGTATACCTTGCCATTTGTTCTTGTCTTCCATGCTTGTACTTATTTTACACTTATGTCTTTGCCTTTTTTGACCTCTTGCTTGAGGTTATCCTCTTTCTTCTCATCACTTATTTTCTTCATCCACTTAAACCACATATATCAATTCTCTTGTTATCCTTTTGAAGGATGTAATTTATCCTTCTTTTCATCAACCTGTATATAATCCTTTTCCTCTTCACATATGCAATCAAAATTACCATTTAGGCATCCTTTTACCTCCAATGGAAACTTCTACAATATTATCTCTTCTTCCATATATTGGGTGAACTTCATGCCTTATTGTGTGAAATTCCTATCCTCTTAGTGCACCATTTCATTTTTTACAAATGCTATACATGTAAATACATCATAGAACTCATATTTCACTTCATATTCTACATGTGATATTCCTTAAATCTCCTTCACTTTTTCTTTTTCAAAGTAAAAAATGTAAATTGAAACTAAGTTATCAAAATAGACTATTTACTTTGGATTCATTATTGATGTGGATGTTTAAAAAATAAAATAATCACCTGAACTAGACAATGGCGGCCTAGGAATAGATGAAGGTAATTTCTGTTTGTCATTTTGTTACCACTTGATGGGTAGTGTTATTGACCCATTCTTCATAAAATTTGAGGCCTCATGCTTGGCATTCATCACATTTGTATTCATACCTACAAATACAAACTTAGAATCAATGTTAGCATACAAAATGAGAGACCACATAGTCTCTTTGAATGTCTTTGGCATAGACATTGTCCATCTCTTCTTGTCTTCACCTTCATGTGTTCTTCTTGGCACTTATTTCTCCTTATTGTTTTATTAAATGAGAACTCTCTTCTATACCTCTATTTTTTGTTGTTTAATCAGTAACATTTCTCTTCTCATGCCTCTTTAGGATTATCTCTCTTTCTTCTTTTCATCTTTCAAGACACCTTTCTTGTGCCTTCTTCTTCTCACAAGTGAATCTACTGGGTACTTTACCTTTTTTCTCACATTCTAGCCATTCCATTAGATTTCTTATTATCTTATGAGTTTCATCATGAGATCTATCCTCTCTATACATTTCTCCAATTCTCTTCTATATCCATCTTCTCTCACTTTCTTTGTTTTCTAGGCCTATTTAGACCTTCCTCTTAGCAAGTTTCTCAATCTTGCCTCTTAGACCTCTTTTGGGCCTTTCCTCTTCTTTGATTCCTCTATTTGGATCTCTTATTAACTATCTTTACTCTATTTTAGAGTCTTTTATCTTCCCTCTTCTCTCTTAGATCTTCAATGCTCTCTTTTCCTCTTTATCTTCTCTAGTCTTTTCTTGACTAGATTCTAGTCCTTTCTCATAGGAATCTGGGGATTTATCTCCTCTTTATCACTCTTATTATCCTTTTTCTAACCTTAAAAAATCATACATATAACCTTATTCTCCCTCAATACCATTTAAGTTCCATTTCAAGCATACCTCATAGCATATGCATTCATCTCAAATCAACATGTTATAAATAATGTAAAACAAAATTTTACACAAGATTAACTTGCCTTGATCTGATAAAAACTGATGTATAAGAATAGGGAGAATTCATTTAACAACAAACATTACCTGGCTCTATCACATTCACTTACATGCTTCCTCTTAATCTCTTCATTAGCTTTTACTAGGCACTACCCTTTAGGTTCCAAGCACTCAATCTTGGAATAGGATTTAAGAGTTTAATATTAATAATAAAATAGTATTAAGTGATATAAATATACCTGTATTGACCTCTTACAAGTGTCCAAATAGACTTTAACACCCTTTTCCACTATCGAAGCTCCTTGTGGTCTCATAAGGCTTGTAGCCTTTTCCTTAATAATTTTCCTTTGTTTAACCAACCTCTAACCTTCATGAATATCTAATAAAAATTTTTGGCACCCTTTATCTCTATTCAACTCTAAAATAATTTTCATGACCCATCTCTTTAGTTAACTAGTACTTCCTTTACAAAATATCCTTCTTTTAAGGCCTAATTAGGCCTATGCCAAACCACTACGATCAACTTCATACTTATCCACATAAAAAAAATACAAGCCAATTTCATCATTTCAAGCATGTATTTTAGAGAAATAATAAAAAATTTGAGCCTTTTATGATGGGTGAAGCACTTTAAAATACTAAAACCCTAATCCTAGGGTTTCTTGCATCCTACATAGGCTGAGAGCTTGCATAATTATATAACTTGAGTTATATGAGGTTTTAAAATCTTAGTAAAACTTTTATAGATCTATATTTACCTCTTCAATCCTATCCAATAGGTGTTGGACCTCACTTAATGCATTAAAGATCTAGAATCAACAAAACTCAGTCACTTGTACCCTCTCTTTGGGGACTGTGTAGGGTTTCCACATCTTATATTCCTTCAAAAATATTATACACCTTTTATAAGTTCTTGGAAAAGGTTTATTTTCCTATTTATGTTATCAAAGACACTTTCTTAAGACCCATTCCTCATTATTTAGTAGTACCCTTCTCTTCATTGACTGACTATGTAAACCCAAACCATCATTAGTACAAACAATGATCTAAGTAGCTAAGGTACTATGTTTATATGTTTTCTTCCTTAGTTATTAATATCCTTTAGCATGCATAAAACATTCCATTTCTTGATTAGATGCTCTTTTCTTGAACCTTTATCAACTCACTTTTCTATTAGACTATCAACAGGGTTCTTTTACTATATGTATAGGGTTTGTTCCAGTGTGTAGGGTTTGAGTATATTCAACTTGAGATTCTAATATTTTAATGTGCCTAACACTCAATTAACCTTATTTATACACACATCAATGTTCTTCTGATTGAGTTTTAATATTACTTCATTCAACATGTCAATCATTCCTTGGCAATCATTATAGAAATAGGGTGCTTTCTTGACTGCAAATAAGGGTTTGGGTATGACAAACAAGACAATTACTTCTAGGGCCTATCTATTGGTCTTAATATATATTTATAATGCAAACAAACATGATGAAAATATTAATTTATGTGCTTAAAATATCAATAGTTAATGTTCAAACTCTTAAGAGATAAGATTTCCTTCAATTCTTGATTGTTATATAATAGGCTTTAGGACAAAGATGCTCTTCTATGTGTTTCTTTGACACTAAGATGTATCCTCAACTATAAATGGTTATATATGATTATTAAACTATAAAAATCACACTAAAAAACAAATTTTCTCACCTTATACACTTCATATAAGGGTGCAACTTCTTCCACCTTGATTGTATTCTGCAATCCTTCCTCAAACCTATAAACACACACAAGAGATATGTGTTTGAAATGCCTTTAAGGCTTATCTAAATTAACCTAAATATACAATAAAAAATCCATTAACTTAAATTATAATCAATTACATCAGGTATTTATCTTATTCATTGAATCAATCATTCATACAAAAACAGTCCATAGAGGACTTGATCAACTTTCTTGAGAGGTGAATCCATTTTTGTGACCTTGCTCCCTATTATTCCTTCTTGGAGATTTTTCAACCTATCTTAACACCTCTGCTATATATCATACACTTCATCATAATGAATCTTCTTCTTCATTTCAACATAGGCTTTTCTTGTAAGTTACATCAACTTATTTTCCATAACTACCTCAATGTACCAAGATGATTTTCATTTGTACAATTGACTTGTTCCTAGAGTCTATATATGACATGTATTTAAAAAAATTTATCATGAATTGAATGACTCCTAAAACCAGCTTTGACCATCGAAACACTTCAAACATACAAAATTACCCTCTTAATCTCTATTATAATATTTGAATTTTCAAATTCCTTGTTTTGGATGGAAGACTCCTAAAAGTCCTATAACACATCTTAAGGGATCCAAATGGATGATAAGACCACAAATAGACATAATAAGGTCCATAAAACACCTTGACATCAAAATTTGATCAAAATTGACCTCATATAGACTAAAACACAAAAATGATGTTTTCTTGCCTTGATGCTCCTACATCACAATAACAAAGTAATTAAATTTTGAAGAAAATAATGAGTTATTTTGAATGGTTTTCTGGTTGTATGGAAAGAAAGTTGGATTTTGGTCTGCATGTTGATAATTTTTGATAAGCATTAGCTATCTATTTAAATCACTGCATGTTGGTTTGGAAATTTGAACATCTTAGATCTTTGATGGGTTATCATATCATCTCTTTTCATGACATATCGATGAAATGGTTTTAGTTTTTGATATATAGTTATTTATCTTGATGGATGATAAGATAAAAAATATGTTTGTTAATTCAGTTTGAAGTATGGTATTTTTTATAATAACATGTCTTTTATTGTTTAAATACACATACGGTTTTGGTTTTTTTGATAGATTATAGTGGTGCTTCAAATATACCATTTATAGTTTACAAGCTATGTTGAGACTTTGGGTTTTATAAGGATGAAATCTATGTGTTTATTTCATGAATATTTTGAAGGTTTTGAATGGTTTATGTTCGTCATGTCATAAATGAATTATTTTGGAAGATTGATTGAACATGCAAATATGACTGTTCAATGATGGTTTTATTTATATTCTAATATTTTTAAAACTCGAGTTTCATTCATACATGGGTTTTGGAGGATAAGTTATGCATAGTCATTTTGTGTAAATATAGTATGTTGAACTATATCTAAAATGATAATGGAGGTTATTGTCTATATTTGCACATTTTGATTATAGGTTTTTGATGGTTTTTGTTATATTGATATGATTGGGTGTTTCAATATGTTGAAGGTGTAGTTTCATGCATATGTTTAGGGTTTTATAAAGGATTAAATACTAAAAAGTCTGATGGATTCAAAATATTTTTGAGTATAATATGATGGAATTTTGTGGAAATATTTCTATGTGCAATTTTGATTTGCATGTATTTTATTGGCACAAAAATATATGTTTTGGGTTTTGTTCCAAAATTGTGAATATGAAAGAACAATAAATAAGTGATTGATAAATTTCTTGGAAAGTTGTTACATGTTGTTTTCTTAGTTTTTGAATCATATGAAAGATAGAATTAATTGTTGTGGTATTTTAGTCATGGTTGCATAAGATGTAATGGTTTCAAAGTGGTCAAAAGCTTGATGTTTCAAAATTATTTTCTTTTAAAATTTTGAGTATATTATTTTGTTAAAGTTTTGACATAGAGATTGAAATAGAATAAAATATGTAATTTTTTTGGTTTTATTTTAAAGGGAAATAAGGTTGTTGAAAGTTTCAAAATGTTGTGTTAAGATGGTTTTTAGTTTGTAATTATGACTTAGAAAAAATTTGGTATCGTCAAAGTTTATTTATGAAACTTTTTGATGGCTCAATTTCTTTGTCAAATCGAGAAAAGATATGTGGTTTACATTTTGAGAAATACATGTCATGAATGGAATTTGTAAAGATTTTTATTTTAGTGATGATTGAATGGTTCAGTTTTAGAAATCTATGTAGTTTTTAGTTTGACAATGATATATAGTTGAGATTATATTCACATAGTGAGAACATAATTCAATAAAATATGATAAGATATATTGAAAATAAAATTATGAGTATATAATTTTATTTTACAATGTCAGTTGGAAAATATGTAACACAGCTAGTAATTTCATATTAATATGTAGTTCAGTTAGTACAATCAGTTGATTGATCATTTGTTGATAGTTAGAATTTTTGTGACTAAAGATTTAGTATATTGAAATACATTTGTTATTGGGTTTCATATTTGATATATACATATTGATTTTTAGTCATAAATAATCAAATTTAAATATATTTCAAATTGTTATAGGATGTCGAGTTGGGATCAATTTGGTTCGAGTAGAGATAATAATAGCATAGATTAGAGAAGGAATTAGAATTTAGACAATGTGAATCTCGAAGCACCCGATAGAAAATTTTCTAGAAGGAGTTTTAGGGATAGAAGATTTGGCCCTAGGTATGCTAGTAGGGGAGCTAGGATGTCGATCCATTTTGATGCCACTAACCCTGAATTCTAGAATGTTTCAAATAATTTACCTTTCAATCCTAAAAACCATGGGGGTAATAAAGGATTTTGCAGTCATAGATTTGGTATTAGGTCTCAATCTCATAATAGTTCTTCCCATCAGTTATAGAATAATCCAAATAAATTGTCAATTTAGTCACCTACCCCAAAGAGAATCTAACATGTTAATGAAACCACTCAGCTAGACACTAAAATATCCCATGCTACAAACTTGTCAATCTAGCCTTACCTTCTTATTCTGATAAACTCACACCATCTCAAAGAGATATTATTTTAGGGTGTATGAATATGAGTTTGAAAGATCCTATTATAGGATGCAAAAATTGAAGTCTAGAAAAGCTATTTCTTATTGTTCATCCAACCACCAACAAAAATTCACATAGCTAGGATGAATCAAACACTCCTATCAAGATTAGAATTGTGAAGAAGATTAAATTGAAGGTTGTTGATAATATAAGTGAATCTAAATTTGAGCTTGTTCAATTTTTAGCAGTTAAGATGAAATAAAATGAGTGTGTGAATGAGTAAGGAAAACTTGTTATTGAGTTTTTATCCAATTCTAATGACTTTTGGATGTTAGCAGGATAAATTTTCATTTTAAGTTGAACTTTTAAGTTAGCAAAACTTAAGTACTTTTAGATTTGATACTTTGATTTTTAGATTTTGATATTTTGGTTATGATGTTTTGAAAGTAAAAAAGCCTTTAAGTTTCTAATATATATAATATGCCTAAGTAATTTTGATAATATGCATAATGAAATTAATATAGATAAGAATATCACTAAAATTTGATTTATCTAATTATTTAATGAAATATGTATTTATTATTATTATTATTAATTGATTAAGGGTCCTCACCCGTTAGGAAATACTTGATATATATTCAAATATTTGATCTATTAGTACTTTTAAGTCTTAATTAAATCTTAACTAATAACAGTCTATATTATTTGACTTTTTAAAATTTAATTAGCTAAGTTATACAAGTAACTAACTAAGGTTAGTTACAACTTCTTTGTTTAATCAAATTTAAAGTGTAAAAGGAGATCAAGGATTTATTTGAGAAGGAGGAACAATATATGTATTGAATAATTATAAATTATAAAGTGAATCATTTATCTCTTTTTTCTATACAATTTTTCTGAGATAGCATGACTTTTTTAGATAGACCAAATAGTACTTTCTCTAACAGTTGAGTAATTTTCTTAGGCAACGCAGGTATATCCATTTTTTTATATTATCATTTATAATAGATTATCTAAAGTTTGTCAAGTTTAACATATTTTGATGATTTCTCCTTGAAGTTCTATGTGTAAAATCCAAGTATTAAACCCAAATAATGATAAAAACTTCACTATTTATGATATTTTATTGATCTATTTGATTTTAAAAGTTGTCTCTCAAAATATTTTGTAAAAAAAGATGTTGATTTCTCAAATAAAATTTATCTATTTTGCTAAGATGAATCTCTTTATTGAAGCTTACATGATTTTCTCTATATTATAGTTTACTTTGACTTTGACTTAGTTTAATTTAATTTTAGTTTAAGTTTTAGTTGTTCTAATTTCTTTTCTAATTATTTATTTTGAATTTTTTTTACTTGACTATTGTTCTTGATTTTCTATATTATTTTTTGTTTTTTAAGTTAAATAGAATAGTTCTATTAGTTTCTTAGTTAGATTAATTTTGTTTCTTAGTTTATGTTTGATTAGTTTATTTATGTTTTAGTTTAGATTTAATACTTTTCTTCTTTTAAATATTTTGTTATCTCATTCTTATTTTAGTTACTGACCTATTTATTTTTCTAGTATGTTGAGTTATTTCTAGTTGCTTGCTTTATTGAATATCTTTTACAAACTGATTTACTTATTAATTATATTTTACTTTTTAATTTTTGGTTTATTTTCTTGGTGTTATTTGGATAAAATTATTTTAAAAATATTATTAATTAAGAATATATTACATAATTGAATCAAATTTCTTTCCTTTAAGAGTTTATCTTGTTCATAAAATTTATTTGTCGGATAGGATAGATTATAAATTCATATCTGAATTGATTCATTATTTGACAAGAGGATTTCTAAATTATAATGGAATATGTTATATTTAATAATGTATATGTTTTTTCTCAGGACATTTAAAAACCCCTCACATTTTTAGGATCATAATTGAACCTTTAAAAACTTATTATTAGACTGGTATGATTCCAATTTAACCTTCACAACAGGTAAAAGAGTTGATTAATTGATGGTATAATTTTTATCATCAACAAATTTGGCAACTCCATTTGAGATAAAAAAAATATTTGTTTAGAATTATATTTTCTTGTTGATCATGGTACTTAGAGCACAACAGAAGAGAGAATACAATTAATTTGAGTAGAAGAGACTATTGATACTTCCAATGGGAGATCAAGTAGAAGAGAGAATAGAAGACATGATTCTAGATTTGCAAGATAATAAAGATCATAATGATCTCACTAAAAATGAATATAGTCATGAAAATAAAGTAGAATAATAGATAGTTTTAAATTCATGGATTTCTAAAAATCCACTTAAGATTGGAAATCATTCAAGTAAGTTACCTTCACTAAAAGGATTAAATATACCAAAATTTTCTATAACTTATAGGAAATCTTGGGAAGATCATTTAGATGCTTTTAAGTTAGTTTGTGTTACTCATGGTATTACAAGTGAAAAGATTTGTTTAATAATTTTTTACCAAACACTTCAATGGAAAGCTTATCAAATTTTTGTTAGTTTACTTGTTAAAGCTATCAAAACTTAGAAAGATATTGAAGATTGGCTTGAATTAGCTTTAGAAAATTTAAAGAAGATTTTGACCTAGTTAATTATCTTGTAAATTTTTCTCTTGATCTAGTTGATACCATTTACCATTTCATTACCAGATTTACCAAGTTACATCAAAAGATTTCTCATGATCTTAAACCTTCTAAAAAATTATCTAGACTTTACTTTTGAAGTGCTTTACCTTTAAAGTATAAAATGGCCTTATAAGATAGAGACATTAAAAAATATTATGAATTTATAACATTATACATTAGTATGAAAATAAAATTAAACATATTGTGTTTAAAGATAGGTCTTCTATAGATCTAAATTTAGATAATACATAAAATTTTAAGGCCATTCAAAGTCTAAGAAATGAACTGGTCACTATTAAAAGACAATTGAATGATAAACTTTCTTCATCTAACAAAAATGGTATGAAAATTAAAAAATTAAAGATTGCTTATTATTGTAATGTGTGTGAATTGGATCATGATTCAGATTCATGTATTATTGTTCAAAAGTTTTTAAAAAAATCTTTAAAGGAAAGAACTTATATCTAAAGATCTAGTAGACAACATAAACATGTGTGCTTTTTATGATCCATCAAAAAATTAGGGTGCTTATATTGTTAATACTAGAAACAAAGATTATAATTCCTTCCAAAATAATAATGTAGGAAATAATGATTCTTTTTCTAATGATAAAGGTAAAATAATTTAAAATAATTCCTCGAGTACTTCATATAATAATTATTTTCAAAACATTTCTTTATCAACTGATAATAATAATAGTCAATATCAATATTATTAGCCTAATTTTTTTTATAAACAGATGTTAAAATTTATAATATAATTGATTATTTATCTACAATTAACGCTAGATTCTCATTACTACAAGTAGCTAGTCTTCCAAGACAACTTGATAAAATGAATGAAGTTGTTAAGAATCTTAAAAATGATGTACGCTTACAAGAAGAAAATAGTAATGAAAAATCAACTTTTTTTACTCAAAGTTATGATCCTCCTGCGGATTATATACTTCTTTTTTATGTTTTAATTAAAATTACAAATAAATTAATCCATAATTGTATCTTAGATACAGGTGCTTCATAAAATATAATTCCCAAATTTATTGTAGATCAATTAGGTATTTCTTATAAAAATGATAATAAAAATCTTATTGGATTCGTTTCTAGACAAACTAAAAGTTGTGGTAAGTTTCCATTCATAGTTATTAAGATTTCTCAAGATGAAATAATTAGATGTATGACTAGTGTTCAAATCTTAGACATTCTTAGTAATTATGCTATGTTATTAGGAAGAGATTGGTCAAAAGCAACTGGTGATTTCATTAGAAAAGATATTACTTAGATTCCTGTTAGTAATGAGATTGATTTTATAAAAAGAGAGGATTGGTATAGTACACCTATAGAATCATCTACTTCTTCCATTGTTTCTTATGTTGAAATAGAAATTGGAACTTATGAACTGCTGAATTTAGATGAACCAAGAAATCAGTATGAAGAATTCTTTAAGAAGAACATTTTATGGTCACTATATTTTGATAGAGCTTATTCTAAACAAAGAAATGGTGCTAGAATTTTTTTAATCTCTTTTGTTATAAAAATATTACGTTATGCTTAAAATTTATCTTTTTAAAACACTAATAATAAATCAAAATTTGAAGCATTATGTTTAGGTTTGGAAAAAGCTATTGAACTTAATATTAAACATATAGAAGTCTTTGGAGATTCTGAATTAGTTATTAGACAAGTTCAAAAAAATTATAAAACTAATCAAACTCATCTATATCATTATACTCAAAAGATTCAGTCTTTACTTGAATATTTTGAGACTTTCAATATCACTCACATACTTTAAAAATATAATAATAGAGTTGATAAGATTGATATTTTTATGTCTAATCTAACTCTAAGTGAAAGTCAACCAATTTTAGACTTATCTTTTAAAAAAAAATCAACCTAAAGTTCTTGATTTGAATGATAGTTGGCTCATTTGTAATTGTGATGAATACATAGATTCATTCATTAAATGTAATTACTTTAATCATGATGATTATGTAAAAATTGTAGAGATTATTTGCAGTTAATTACTAATAAATTACTTACAAGTTTAGTAATTTTGAAATCTATGTTTACACTTAATGATTAGCTTGAGATTTCTAGAATGGAAGAGCCTTCCAAGAGAATCATAGGTGAAACTATTCCTATCAACTTAAGAGCCAAAGAGGATCCTAAATATCTTTATTTATGAATTCAAGTTACTACAAGTGAGAAGGTAAAATTTATTAAATTATTCAAAGAATTTATTGATGTATTTTCTTGGTCATATGAAGATCTTAAAGGTTATGATATTGATATTATTAAACATGATATACATATAAAACTTGATATTAAACTTGTAAGATAAAAAATATGAAAAATTAACCCTTTGTTAGAAGACATCATTAACAAAGGTCTAGATAAAATAATTGATATTGGTATCATTTTCTTTGTAAAATATTTTAAATGGGTAGTTAATTTAGTGCTAGTTAGAAAGAAAAATAGTGATATTAGATTATGTTTTGATTTTAGGGAGTTGAATAAAGCTAGTTTTAAAGATAATTTTCATCTACCAAGTATAGATCATATTTTGCAACAAGTTATAAGATCAAAAATGATGTCTTTATTAGATGAATTTTCTTTTATAATCAGATTTTTGTAAATCTTGAATATAAATATAAAATTACTTTTACTACTCGTAGAAGGACTTTTGATTATAACAGAAAGTCATTTGGATTAATGAATGCATAAGCTACTTTTCAAAGAGATATGCATATTGCTTTTGATGACTTGATTGACATTGTTATTCGGGGTTATCTTGATGATCTCACCATTCAGTCAAAAAGATTAAAAAAAAATTAGATTATCTTCATGAAGATTTCACAAGATGTAGAAAGTATGGTATTTCTTTGAATTCAAAGAAATTAGCTTTTGGTGTTACTAAAGGTAAGTTTTTAGGACATATTATTTATAAGGATGGAATTTTTATAAATTTTGAATATATTAAAGTTATTAAAGAGTTAACTCCTAAATATTAATCTAGTTTAAGGTATTTATTTGGTAAAATAATCTTTATTAGGAAATTCATATCATATTTTGATGATAAGTTTAATCCTTTACAATTATTGCTTAAGAAAGATAAAATTTAAACTTGAGATGAAGGTGTTGATTTAGCATTCAATAATGTTAAAAATGTCATTGTAAGTGCTCTAGTTATTTATAAACTAGACTTAAAGAAAGAATTAATTATTTATATTAATACTATTGAAAAGGTAGTTGGAGCTATTATCACTCAAAATTTTGAAAATAATGATGAAAAACCAATTAGTTATACGAGTCAAGTTTTTAAATATGCTAAAATTAGGTACCCTTTTATTGATAAATTTATTTTCTCATTAGTATCTTCTTTAATTAAGTTTTATTATTTATTTATAGAAAAAAAAAATTGGTGCGATATAACATACATGTTTTATCCTATCTTTTGAAAAAACCAACTATTCAAGGAAAGCTTGCAAAGTGGATTTTATGAATTTAAGATTTTGATCTTGAATTCAAAAATTCAAGGACAATTAAAGGTAATGACTTGACAAAACATTTAGATAAAAAATGATTCTTTAAGCATTAATGTTTTATTCTTGTTAATTGATGATAATTTAAATGCAAAGTCTCATTTAAAGACCATAAAAGTTTTTGATTTTTCTAAAAAATTTAAAGTTGGTCTTGAAATGAATGAATAGGATTGTATGTTTTTTTAATATAATTGGTATCATGATTTAATATTTTATTTTAAAAGTCAAGTCTATCCTAATAATTTTGATAAAAATCAAAGACATTATTTATTTTTTTAAGTTTTAAATTTTTGTTTATTAGAAAAAATTCTATTTTTAATTGAAATAGAGGTGGAGTTTTATTAAGATGCCTTACACATGACTAGACTTAAAAAGCTTTTAGAGGTTGTCATGAAGAAAATTGTGATGGATATTATGCTACAAATACCATTTCTTATAAAAATTTATGAGCAGGTGATTATTGGCCTACTTTATTTCAAGATGCTTATAAGCTAATTTTTTCTTGTATGCCATGCAAGTTATTTATTGGTAGAGATAATTTGCCTGCAATGCCTTTGAATCCTATTATACCTAAAAAACTATTTATGAAATAGGGCATTTAATTTATTTTAGATATACATCCTCCTTCATCAATTAGTCATAGGTATATTTTAATAATAATGGATTATTTCACTAAATGCCCTGAGGCCAAAGCACTTAAATGTTTTTTAACAAGTGAAGTAATTTCATTTTTAGAAAACTAGATTTTTTCTAGATTTAGAGTTCTTTATGAAATTATTTATGATAATGGACCTCAATTTGTTTCAAATGAATTTTTAGAATTTTTAGGGAAATAGTCCATTATATCCAATCATTCATCTAAATATTATCCTTAGGGTAATGTTCAAGCTGAGTCAACGAATAAAAATATGATTACAATTAGGAAAAAATTAGTTTGTGAAAATAAACTAAATTGGCTTCTCGAATTTTTTGAAGCTTTATGGGCTGATAGAACTATTGTCAAGGTAGAAACTAGTTATTCACCTTTCATGTTAGCATATGGATTTGAGGCCACCTTACCAATAGAACTTTAGATTTCTTTATCCACAACTATTTTACAATATGTTGCTGAAGATACAAATTTGATTGAACAAATATTACATAATTTTATAGCTCTTGATGAATCTAAAGCAACAACATTGTAAAAATTAGAAAAGGTTTAAAAAAATTGAAATTTTTTTCGATAAGAAAGTTTATAATAAAAATTTTAAAGTTGGTGGTTTAGTTTCATACTAGGATAAAGCTCATGAATATCTTGATAATCATCATAAATTTTATTCATTATGGCTTGGTCCTTATCAAGTCACAACTATACTTAGCAATAATGTTTTTCATTTGAAAGATCTTGATGAAAATTGGTTACATTATTCAATTTAATGTTCATCATTTAAAATTATTTCATGATTAATTATTTTTCATATTTGTTTGTTTCTTTTGTTTAGCTATTTTCTTTTTAGTTTTATGTTTCTTTTTTTTTTGTCTTGTTCTGTTGTTTTTTATTTTAGTTTGTTTGTCTATTTTTTATTATTGCTTGCCTTTTTATTTTGAGAGATTAACATGTGTTTCAAGTGGATAAGTTTTCATCTTATGGAGGGAGAATGCAAGGATGTTGAAATATAATTGTAAGTATCACTTATGTTGATTTTTTATTCTTTATAAGCTCAATTTTCTCAATACATGAATATTATATACTAAGTTATAACTAGTTATTGAATTAATACTTGATTTTCAGATATTATATATGAAAAATTTATAATAGTTTATGCATCCATCCCAAACTTCCATGTTATATCATTCCCTTTCTTCATTCCATGCTAGCCCAACATCTCATCCTTTATTGAAATTCATTATAAGGGGGTTTGCACATAGCTACTTGAGAAATGATTTACCTAGATCACACTCTCAATATTGTGTTTCTATAATAGGTAATTTGATTTTTAATCATAGTGTTATGCTTATTTTTGACACCCCTATATTTTTTATAAAATCTATACATTTTTTCCATAGTGATGACTTAGCCATGATATCTAAAACTACATTTGGGAACCTAGGTCAATTAATAGTATATTGAGATGCATAATTTTAATTAAATAAGTTGATGATGATTGATTTATGAATTTATATTTATATTATAATTGGTTTCAAAAAGCATAAAGGGATGAATGAATAAAATATGCATATATATTTATCACTGCTAAATATTTGTGATCTTGGTGAATGTTTGTGATCAGTCATTTATTTTTAATTGATTATTGATCAAATTATAGTACACCATTTTTATTTTAAAATGGTAATACTTTCTATGGTTTTATCAAAATTGGAGGCACTATATGATTATGATGATAGTATTCAGATATCTACATTGATCCTCAACTATGAATTTTATGTGGATTTATCATAACAAATTTAGTTCAATTTTCAATTGATAATTTAATTAGATTGTGATAATTAATTTGATATTTTCAATTTATAATGATAATGTGTGACATGGTTTGATCAAGATGGAAATGCATTATTAACTGATTATAATGGTTTTGAATTAATTCAAATTCATTTTGCAAGTATATATGGATTGTCATGATGACTATGACATTATATGAGTTATTATACAAGTGGAATTTGATATTAATTTTGAAACTTAAAGTATTTTCTAGGGATATTAAATAATCTTAAGGGGTTCTAAAATTTATTTCTAAATGATTCATTATACTAAAGGTCCTAATCTAATGTTATATAATCTAAGGTTTTGATATCATTAAACCTATCAGGATCCTAAATGTTCATGGTGATTTTGAGGGTAATTTGGATGAGTTTGTTTCAAGACACAAAGTTTTCATGGCATAAGATGATTTATTTATTTTAAAGGGTTAATTTTTGCCCAATCTTGAGACTCATGAATGGCTAGTTGGAAAGTTGATGTTAGCAGTCTATTAAACAGACTTCATGGCATGATAGTTGGTAGGGTGAGTTAATGTGAAGTATGGCAAATGCTTTGAGATCAAATAGTAGCTTAAGACATTTAATGAGATGGGTACATACCTTTAATATTATAAACTATTTAAGTGTTTTATAAATCATATTGGTTGTCACTAAATTTGATGGCATCACTAAGTAAGTTGGCAGATTGATAAGTGTTAGTCTTAATTTGATGAGGTAATGATAAATGTGCACATAGGCATGGGCAGTTACTTTGTAGGACTTGGTTACAAATAACATTGTTTTCATTTTTTTGGTTATTTTGTGAATCTCTCTTGTAGAAGTGAAACTCTACTAGAGTGAAATGTGGGAGTTGTAGACAAGAGTTTGTGAAAATAAAGTTACAAGGAAGTGTATACATTTGTGTTAATAATAAAGTGATTAAATTTTTAAGAAAAGAATGAGAAATTTTGAATGGTTTTCTATTTTCATGGAAATAAAGTTGGTTTCTAGTCTACATGTTGATAAGTTTTGATAAGCATTAACTATTTGTTTAAATCACTACATGTTGATTTGGAAAGCTAAAGATCTTAAAGTTTTGATGGGTTGTCATATCATCTCTATGCATGACATATCAATGAAATGGTTTTAGTTTTTGATATATAGTTGTTTATCTCGATAGATGATAAGATAAAAGATATGTTTGTTAGTGTGGTTTAAAGTATGGTATTTTTTATAATAAAAAGTCTTTTCTTGCTTAAATACACATATGATTTTGGTTTTTGTTAATAGATTATATTGGTGATTTGAACATACCATTTATAGTTTCAAAGCTTTGTTAAAACTTTGGGTTTTATAAGGATGAACTCTGTGTGTTTATTTCATGAATATTTTAAAGGGTTCAAATGGTTTATGTTCATGATGTCATAAAGAAATTATTTTAGAAGGTTATGTGAACATGCAAATATGACTATTCAGTGATGGTTTTATTTATATTCTAGTATTTCTAAACTTGAATTTCATGCATACACAAGTTTTCAAGGATAAGTTATGCATAGTCATTTCATGGAAATATATTATGTCAAATTGTATTTCAAAGGATAATGGAGGTTATTGTTTAGATTTTCACATCTTGATTTTATATTTTCAATGGTTTTTGTTATATTGATATATTGAGTGTTTCAATATGTTGAATCCATAGTTTCATGCATATGTTCAAGGTTTTATAAATGATGAAATATTGGAAAGTTTGATGGATTCAAAATATTTTTGAGTATAATATGATGGAATGCTATGGAAATATTTTCATGGGCAGTTTTGATTTACATGTATTCTACTGGCACAGAAGGATATGTTATGGGTTTTGTTCCAAAATTTTGAATATGAAATAATAGTAAAGAAGTGATTTATAATTTTCTTATAAATTGTTACATGTTGTTTTCTTAGTTTTAAAATCATGTGAAAGAATGATTTTTTGTGGTATTTTGGTCAAGGTTACATAAGATGTAATGGTTTCATAGTGGTCAAAAGCTTGATGTTTCAGAATGATTTTCTCACAAAATTTTAAGTATATTATTTTTTTAAAGTTTTGACATATGGATTGAAATGTAATTGTTGGAAATTTTGGCCCACATACCAATCTTCACCTTGACCTATAGAGAAGCCTAGCAGGGTCCTAATTGAAGAAAGATCAAATGGCTTAGAAGCAAGCTCAGTATTACAAATGGAGGGATCCAAGCAGGTCCTCATGATATTCATAAGCATTTAGAGTCATGAAAAGGATGGAAAAAACATTAAGATTTCATCATAACTTTAAAGGTTGAAAGGAGGATGAATTTATAAAGTTTAAGGAGCTAGACCATCATGAGGACATCATGTAGGAATGAGTAGACCAATTCAATTGTGCATTTTATAAAGTTTTATTAAGAAGCCTTATGAGCTAAAATATTGTAGTACCATATATTCCTTCATGCCAAGATCATATCCTACAAATTTCATGCCTTTGTGAGTTCTCTAGCTCAAGTTATAATCATTTAAAGTTGAACCTGTTAAATGGAATGTTTGTGCTAACATCAAATTTGAGCTTCATAAAGTAGCTTTTTATATTCAAAAATCCTTAAATAGGCCTCAATTTAGATAGGATCCAATGATGCATGTGAGATCACATTTTGACAAGCAGATCTAATGGTTCACTCTAGGGTCAAACAATTGAAAAAGCCCTTAACTTAAAAGCCTTAAAAAGATATAATTTGGATGAGATATAATGGTGTGTATCTTCTAAGTAGAGATATAATGGCACAGGCTCAATTTACAATAAGTTATGTCTAAGCAAATAAATGATCATCATTCAATCATACCAAAGATCTAATGGTGCATAGTTAATGATAGAAAAGTGGGCCCAATGAGATCTAGGGTATGCATTCACTCATACACCTTGATCCATTGGTGCGAGTGCAAGTCAAGGAGTTAGAGGATCTAGATCAAAGGCTAATTCACTTCTACATCTTGATCCAATAGTGTGTGTGAGGTCAAAAACTCAAGATATGATAGCAAAGATATTTGGAACCAATAAGAATAAGATAATTTAGAGTAATCTAATTATTCCAACTTGATATTCGATGGCCAAAGTTGAACCTAAGAAGCTTTCCTATTGGAAGTTGAAGGAGAAAATTTTGACCAAAACAAGTAAAATCATGGATCTAAGTTAAAGCATGCTTTAGCTTGAACCAGATATAACATTTTGAAGGATGCAAATAAGGTAGACAAGTAGACTTCAACAACTTCATCGCCTAAACTAACTACATGAAAGTGAACCTTCCTCCACTCTTTCATGCCATGATGAACTAATGAAGAGCAGTTAGCACTAGGATAAAACTCTAACAACTTGATTTGATTGTTGTAATTGAATCAATGCTATAACTTAGGTTGAAACAACCTAATCCCTCATTGAAATTGTAAGAGAGCATCAATGAGGGAGTAATGTAATTATGTAATGGTTTGAAGCGACTCAGATCAATCAAGAAGCTTAAATGATAATAAATGTAGGGGTAGCTATAATTTTGGCTCAAATGGAGTTGATCTCATTGATTTTTTTTAGTACCAAAATCTCTCTCTCTCTTACTTCCTTTTCTTCTATAAATATATCCTTTAAGTTATTGATGAATATCCCTCAAGCTGGTATAACTATAATCTACCAAAAATTATATTCTACACCTTTTAGAGTAATGAGAGAGGTATTTACAGTGTTTTTCATCTATGATTAGTATTTTGTGTGTTCTTGATAGGCAAAAGTGGTCTAATATTCCATTTTTAGGTCTGAGTTCAACCTAAATACTAACAAATTTTCCTTGTAGGTCATATAGTGTGCCATAGCTTTGATGTCTTAGGTATGGAGTGGACTATTGGTTATAAGTCCCTTCAATCAAGCCTTGTCTTCGTTTCCCCCCAACCTTAGTCAAATTGACCTCTATGTGAATTATTATTTCTTGGAAGTTATAGTAAACATTACATTAGTTTTATTTTATAACCCATTAGTGTGATAATGAGTTCAATCTTGAGAGTAGATCTTTGAACTTTAGTGCATTACTGCATATTAGAATAGGTTTTACTTTATGAAATATATTAACTCTTTTCACCCAAATTGTTTAGGTCTTAGAAAGAGGTCAAAATTATCATATATGAAGAGCTATCCTCATAAAAAAACCCTAGATTTATGACCCAAACATAGGTAACCAACAACCTAGGGTCATTCTGATATTGGATTAGGTTTAAAATCAGAACTTGAACACTTCTATTTTCAACTAGGGTATAACATAAGTCTCCAAAAATTTTGGCAAACTCGACGGGACAATTTATTCATACAAATTTAACCATTTTTAGGTTTTCATACTTTTCATGCCCCTATGAATTGTCACAAGATCCTCTACAAAAGGGAAAGAGACAAAATTCTCTAAGTTATCTTTCCAATTAGCAAAGAAGAAGAAAGCCTCTTAGTCAAATCCTACACTTACACCACTTTTTACCCTTGTTGTTACCCAAAATCCTCCTATTCAAGCTAATATTATTTAGTGAAACATTGCTATAAATCCCATACCCCATATGGTTGTTCCCATAAGACAAGCCTTTGTGTCATTCAATGGTGGTAATCCTCTGAATATTAATGGGATGATATTATAGACTCTACTCTGAAGGATCTTCCTTATTTTACAAGGGAAAATATAGTTACTCTTATAAAACATATTATAGATATTTCTAACCTTTGTTCAGTGCATCATGTAAATCAAGAAAATGTAGCAATTAGGTTGTTAGAAACTTCTTTCAAAGGGAAAGCACTTTAGTGGTAAAGAGGATTGGCTCCTACATCAATCAATAACTAGGATGAATTTAGATGGGTCATATACAAGCACTTTTAGGACAAAAGTGATCATATTTAATTCCTTAAATAAACTTAAAATAATCAAGAGATTCAATAATGAATTCATGGTGGATTTCAATTACAAGCTCCAAAAGACTTGGGATAGAATTCCTGTAGTGATCAAGCCTGCACCCAACTATGCTTTTTTATATCATTTGAAGGCTCTCAATTCAAATATAGTTGTGATGATTCAATCTATGGGAGGGAATACTCTAATTGAGGCTTTTTAAGTAGCAATAAAGATTGAGAATTCCATTATATAAGCAGGCAAGTTGTCTCCAAGGCCACCAATGCTTCTCTTTCCATAGATCTACCCTCCTACTCTAACTATTGCTCCACTTCCAAAGTCAACAAATTTTTATCAAATAGAAGGTGATCAGTTGATAGAATGGAGAAGATAGAGATTCTTTTTAAGACTCATAACAACAAGTTTGATGTAATATAAAGACAACAAGATCTACCATAAAGCCATATTAGAATAATAATCAAAACATCAGTATAATAGGCTATCTTATCAGTCAAATCAAAAATAAAAAGGGATAAATTATTACTCAAGGTAATGCAATCCTAATGCTCCAAGAAATTTAGAGATATTTTGCCAACTTAGAACAACTATGCTCAGGAAGGGAAATGGAACAGTCACTGAGATCAAAAAAATAACATGGCAATGTCTCCAGCTGGTGAGAGCTCACATCAGTCTTATATACAGTAGAGTTTGGTTCTTCCTTCACATGAAAATCAACCACCTTCTTAGAATAAGGAAGCCTTTATACCATATGGATACATTCCTTCATTTACTCAAGAAAAAGTGCCAAATAAACAAGGAGAATCTGGTAAAGCACCTAATAAAATTACATTTTTGAACTTTCAAGAAGGTGAGGTTTCTTTTGATCACATAGAAGAAAATCAAAATGAAAATATGCCTAATGTTGATAATTCAATTACAGCCCATACTAGATCCAAAAAAAGAGAAATTAGTGATGGTTTAGGTCCTAAAAAGGTAGCCCCTTTTCCTTCTCAATCACCACAAAGAACCACCACTCATGAGCTACCTCAAAAGACATCAAATCAGTAGGTTCAAGATACAAAGGGGAAGAATGTGAAAGGGCCTTACATCCCTTAGTTCACATAACATATAGGATCCCCTCCTACTCTAAAATTTTAGTCAAGGACAACCACTTCTCCATTCAATATTTTGGATCATATGAAGAAAACTTTCATATAAATTTTAATGTGGGATACATAGCTAATCTCAACACATAAGGAGTATTTGCAAGAGGATCTTTCAAATCTCAATATCTCTGATAAATCATTTGAAAGTAAAAGAGTAAGTGCTATTATAACCAACTCTAATACATTTTTTGAGCTTAAATATCCTAAGGTGACCAATCCTCCTCAATTTTATCTTTCAATTATCATAGGATATTATTTTATCCATAATTGTATGATAGATAGTGGAGCTGGTACTTATGTCATGCTTAAATCCATATCCGACAAACTAGGGCTCAAGTATGAACCTCATGAAAAAGGAGTGTTATATTTAGAGGTTCTCCTACAAGACTATGGGAATCCTAAAAAATATTAAGATTTTACTTGATGCTTGTCCAAATTTTACCATTTCATAAGATATAGTTGTTGATTTACCACCATACTTTGCACTATGTGTATCTAGGGATTTCACTACTAAAATAGGAGGCTACATTTCTTTAGATTATGCATACATGTTTTTTAGAACCAGATATGGAACCAAAGTCACTATAAGATCAAAACCTATTTCTATATTTCACCTTGAACTATATATGTCAAATATTTCTAATATTAATTGCAATATTTCAGAAGAAGATGAGGATACTATTGATAAAAAACCTTCTAAGCCACTTGAAGGAATAATGGATATACTCTTAGATGAATGGGTTGCTAATAACCATGGGTATGACCCATACAAAGGTATTCAATAAGTTGGTTTTGGTGTCTATTGCATACATGAAGAAGGTGACTCATTACCTAGTCTCACCAACTCAAAGTAGGATCAAGAGGGAGAATGGAATATATACTTTGATGGATCCAGATAAAAAAATGGAAGTGGAACTATTGTAATTCTAGTTTTACCTCAAACACAAATTTATTATTCTTCATTTAGATTTTAATTTAGTTATACATAAAATACTACAGAGTATGAAGCTCTTAATATGGCCTTCAATGGGATAGAAAGAGAGGTATTAAGATTTTGTAGGTGAAAGGTGATAGTGAGTTGGTAGTGCAAAAAGTTAGAGGGTTAAGTGAAGAAAATAATCCTCTTCTAAAATCCTATAAAAATAGATTTTAGGACCTCATGTAAAATTTCCTACTATTTGATATCCACTCTATTCCTAGAAGAGCTAATAAACATGCAGATAGACTTGCAGCCATAAGAACACAATATGATATAGTGGACCAGCTCAAGGACAATAAAAATTAGTCTCAAATCAAGGTTGTATGTAAGCCTTTAGTTCCAAATAATGAGATAGGTTAGAAAGTATTTGATAGTGACAAATAGATAGCTTGTTTCCTATATAATGAGTTAGAATTTTACTCAAAGAATCAAAATAAATTTTCAATGCCAATATGAAGATCAGATTGTGAAATTGAGATTAAAAAAAGATGCATAAATTTTTAGTAAATTTGGAGAATATTTTCAATGAAGATGATCAACTTAGAGAGGACAAGGTAAACATATCTTCCAAAGAAGAACATTATGAGCAAGTTCACATAGTTGAAGGTAATCAACTCAAGTGGGGTAAAGTGAGCATTGATTTTGAGAGAGTATATTTTATTTTATTGTGTAATGAGTACATATATGTATTTACATGGGAATAACATGATTTTAAATGTTTTGACCCAAAATTAGCACAACATACTATTGATCTTGAATAGGATGTAAAACTAGTAAGATAGAAGCAAAGGCCCATCAACCCTAACGTTGAAATTCTCATGAGAAAAGAGCTTACCAAGATAATTGAGTCAATTATAATATTTCATATCAAGAAATAAATGTGGGTATCAAACCTTTTACTAGTGAGAAATAAAAATGGAGAGATAAGACTATGTGTTAATTTTAGAGATTTGAATAAAGTGTCACTAAAATACCACTATCCTCCTCCTTCCATGAATTAAATCTTGTAGAGGGTATTAGGTTCATAAAGGTTCTCATTACTATATGGGTACTCAGGTTACAACCAAAAATTAGTGAAAGAGAAAATATGTATAAAATAGCTTTCGCAACCAAATGGGTTACTTATGCCTACCAAAGATGACTTTTGGGATCTCTAATGTTGGAGACACTTTCCAAAGGGAAAGGGATGTTGCCTTTCAAGGTATTTTGAGTGAAATGGTCTTAGTTTATCTTGATGAAATTGTTATATTTTTAAAGGATCTTTGTGATCATCTAACACACTTGAGAGTCATTTTTGATATATGCAAATAATTTGGAGTCTCATTAAATTTAAATAAGTGTATCTTTTTAGTGCATGAGGGGAGATTGCTTGGGCATATAGTATCCAAAGATGGTATTTAAATTGATTCAAAGAGAATAGAAGAAATATTTACTCTATTATTTCCAAAATATAAAAAAGGATTGAAAATCTTCTTAGGCAAGATCAATTTCATCAAAATATTTATTCTTAGATTTACAGAATTAGTAAGGCCACTCACTAAAATGTTGAAGAAACATCAAGAATTCACTTAAAGTAAGGAGGGTAAGATAATTTTTTAATCCATCGAACAAGAAATCATCCAAGTTCATGCTTTACGTAATCTAAAGTTTAGTAAGGATTTATTTATGCTTTTCCTACATTTATTACAATTTCAAACATGCTTATGTAGCAGAATGGTAAAGGTTTGGAGCAACCCATTGCTTTTTTCAGTCAAGATTTGGAAGAATATAAGGAGAGGTATTATTTTATTGAAATAATGTACTTATTATTGTAAGAGTTTGGAAAAAATTTATACATTTGGTTTCAAATAAAATATGATACTAATGGTATCTCATCCTAGTGTGAAGGATTTCATCCTCAACAGAAACTTAAGTGAAAAGAGAGATGGATGGGTCACTAAGTGCATGGAATATGATATTGAAGTGAAGATAAAAAATCTGGTTCAAGTTAGAGGATTGTGTGAAAATATTTAATAATATGTGAAAGAATAAAAGGAGATGGTTTTGACACTTCAAAATACCCAACAGGAAGTTAAAACTACTCCTCCATCCATCTGGACACAAGACATTGCTAGATTCCTTCAAATAGGAGAATGTCCAATGGGATTAGATGCATCAAGGAGATGAGATTTCAAGATGAAATGATTACTATACATTCTTATTGATGGATTTATTTTCAAAAATGACATTGGAGGTATGATTTTAAGGTGTGTTGAAACTATTCAATTTGACAATATTTTTGAACATTTTCTTGATAGTCCTTTTGGAGGCCATTTTTCAGCCAAGACCACAAATAAAAAAATCATTAGAGATGGTTAATTTTGGCTTAATTTATTTAAGGATGCACATGTATGGGTTAGTAAGTGTGAAAAGTGTGTAATGTTTATAGATAAACAAAGACTAGTTGTTATGTCATTAAGGCCTATTCAAGTTAAACAACCTTTCATGCAATGGGGTTTGGAATTCATTGGTATGATACATCCTCCATCTAGTTCTAGTCATAAATTGGTATTGAAAGCTATATATTATTTCACCAAGTGGGTGGAAGTAGTGCCTTTCAAAGATGAAAATAAGAACTCTATGTTGGAGTTCTATGAAAGTATAGTCACCCATTTTGGAGTGCATTCAACTATAGTATCATATAATACTTTGGCATTTAATAGTGAAAAGGTATGTGAATGGGCTCTAAATAAATTCATTTATCTAACATCTTCATCAAATTACTATCCATAGGTTAATAGACTCTCTGAGTCCACTAACAAGAACTTGATTCAAACCATCAAAAGAACACTAAAAGATAATCAGAGATCTTGGCATACAAAATTGAAGAATTCTTTATGGGATGATAAGATTATCCCTAAGAAGGCCATTGGTTATTCAACTTATCTCTTAGTTTATAGAAGAGAAGTAAGGCTTCCTATCTCATTAGAGCTCCCATCTTTAGAACTTACACACTAGCTAGAGCTTCTAAAAAGTGATGCAATGGAGGTTAGGATGAATGAACTGAGAGAATTAGAGAAGATAAGAGATGATTACATGCATACTATGTGGTCTAACCATCATCAAGTTAAGAAAATTTTTGACAAAATATATTCATTAAGGACATTCCAACAAGGTGACATAGTCCTCAAATGGGATGAGGAACATGAAAAACTAGGAAAACACTCCAAGTTTGACAACCTTTGGAGTGGACCTTATGTTATCATAAGTTGCAAGGAAAGTAATTCATTTAAGCTTGCTATATTAAATGGAGAGATCCTTCCTATCCCTATCAATGGGAGGTATCTTACTTTATACTATTAGTCTAATCTCATGCTCTTTGTACATACATAGATAGGTCTATTTTTTCCTCCAAATGCTTGTGCACATTAGTTTATTTGTTGTTTAGTTAGTGTTTTGGTTAGTTTTATTACTTTCTTATTGTTTTTGAGTCCCCTATTTATCCAAAAGTGCTTCAAGAATCAATCAGAGTCCTTTTTATAAGTAGTACCTTATTCATTTAGTCATCATGAGTAAGCTTGGTCAATGACTAGGTTCCATGACCAATAGGCTAGTTAAGCCAATTGAGTCACAAAAAATGTTGGCCATTTTTACCCACATACAAAGCTTAAACTAGACCAAGAGAGAACCCTATCAAGGTCCCTATTGAATAAAAATAAAATGTCTTATAAGTAGGCTTAACATTGAAAATTGAAGGATCCAAGTAGGTCCTCATCATATTCATAAGCATTCAGAGACATGAAAAAGATAGACAAAACCTTAAGAGTTCATCAAAACCTTAAAGGTTGAAAGGAGGATGAATTTGGAAAGTTTAAGAAGCTAGATCGTCACTAAGATATCATGCAAGATAGAGCTGATCAATTCACTTATGCATTTTATAAAGTTTGCTTAAGAAGCCTTATGAGCCTAAATATTATAACACCATAGAATCCTTCGTGTCAAGATAATTTCCTATAAATGTAATGCCTTGATTTATTATATAAATAAAGTTATAAGAATTCAAAGTTGAAATTATAGAATGGAACATTCACACTAATGTCAAATTTGAGCTTTGTAAATTAGTCATTTAGATTCAAAAGTCCTTAAATAGGCATCAATTTGGATAAGATCCAATGATGCAAATGAGCTTGCATTATGATAAATAGATCTAATGATTCACGCTAAGCATAAATAGGTCAAAAGGTACCTAGGTTAAAATCCTTAAAAAGATACAAGTTGGACAAGATATAATGGTGTGTATCTTATGAGCAGAGATCCAATGGTGTGAGCTCGACTAACAAGAAGGTGGGTTCAAGCAAATCAATGATCAGTGTTCAATCATACCAAAGATATAATGGTGTATAGTTACTAACAAGAAATTGGGCCCAATGAGATCTATGATAAGTGTTCACACATACATCTTGATCCAATGATGTGATTGAAAGTGAAGGAGTCAAAGGATATGGATCAAAAGCTAATGTTCACTAGTAAATCTTGATCTAATGATGACAAGAGGTTAAAAAGTCAAGATCTAATAGAAATGATCTATGGGAACAATAGGAAAAATATAGTTTTGAGCAATTTGATTATTCTGAGTCAATATTCGATGGCCAAAGTTAAACCTAGGAAGATTTCTTATTGAAAGTTCAAGGAGAATCTTTTTAACAAAATAAGAAAAAGCAAGGATCTAAGTTCAAGCATGTTCTAGTTTGAACTAGAGCTAAAATTTCAAAGGAAACCAATAAGGAAGACACATAGAATTCAATGGCTTCATCACCAGAACCAATTGCATGAAAGTGGCCTTTCTTTCCACTCTTGCATGCCATAATAAACTAGTGAAGATCAGTTAGCACTAGAATAAAACAATAATAGATTGATCTGATTGTTATAATTACATCAAAATCAGAACTTAGATTAGAATAATTTGATCCTATCATTACAACCATAAGGGAGCATCAATGAGGTAATAATGTAATTGTGTAATATTTTAAAGTGACTTAGATCAATTAAGAAGATTGAATGAGTATAAATACAGAGACAGTTGTAACTATGGTTCAAATGGGGTTGAGCTCATTGATTCTTTTTTTAACACCAAAATATCTCTCTTTTGCTTCACTTTATTCTATAAATATATATTTTGAGCCTTTGATGAACATCCCTCAAGCTTGTATGACTAAACTCTGCTATAAATTGTATTATGCACCTCTTGGAGTAATGAGAGAGGCATTTGTAGTGTTTTTCATCTATGTTTATTATTGTGTGTGTGATCAATATGCAAAATTGGTCTAATATTCCCTTTGTAGGTCTGTGTTCAACTTAAATACTAACAAATTTTCCCTACAGGTCATATAGTGTGCCATAGTTTTGATGTCTTGGGTATATGGTGGACTGCTAGTTATAAGTTCCTTCAATCAGGCCTTGTCTTTATTGCCCTTAGCCTTAGTTAGTTAGATTGGATTCTATGTGAATTATTGTTGCTTGAAATCTATAGTAAACATTTTATTAGTTATATTTTATATCCCATTAGTGTGTTAATTACTTAAATATTAAGAGTGGATCTTTGAACTTTAGTGTATCACCACATGCTAGAATAGGTTTTACTTTATGTAATCTCTTGACTCTTTTCACCCCAACTTGTTTAGGTCTAAGAAAGAGAGGTTCAAATTATGATATTTGAGGATCTAGCCTCATAAAAAACCCTAGTGGTCTAACCCAAACATAGGTAACCCATAGCCTAGGGTCATTTCCATGTTGGACTAGATTTGAAAGTAGAACTTAAACACTTTTGTTTTTAGCTAGGGTGCATCCTAAGTCTCCAAAAGGAATATAATCTGTAATTGTTCTAGTTTCATTTTAAAGGGTAGTAAAATTGTTGAAAGTTTTAAAATGTTGTTTTAATATGGTTCTCAATTTTTAATTATGACTTGGAAAAGATTTGGTATCGTCAAAGGTTTATTTATGAAAGGCTTTGATGGATCAATTCTTTGTCAAATTGAGAAAAGATATGTGATTTACAGTTTGAGAAATACATGTCATAAATGGACTTTGTAAGGCTTTTTATTTTAGTGATGATTGAATGGTTCAATTTTGGAAATATGTGCAATTTTTATTTTGATAGTGATATATATTTGAGATTATATTCACATAGTGAAAACAAAATTCAATAAAATATGACAAGATATATTGAAAATAAAATTATGAGTATATAATTTTATTTTATAATTTCATTGGAAATGATGTAACACAGCTAGCAATTTCATTTGAATATGTAGTTCAATTAGTATAATCAGTTGAATGATCATTTGATGATACTGAGAATTTTTGTGACTAAGGATTTAGTATATTGAAATACAATTGTTATTGAGTTTCATATTTGATATATACATGTTAATTTTTAGTCACAAATAATCTTTGAATATATTTTAAATTATTTATAGGATGTCAGGTTGGGATAAATCTAGTTCAAGTAGAGATAATGATAGTAGAGGTTGGGGAAGGAATCAAAATTTAGATAATGTAAATCTGGAAGCACCCAATAGATAATTTCCTAGAGGGTGTTTTAGGGCTAGAATATTCGGCCCTAGGTATGCTAGTAGGGGAGCTAGGATGTCAATCCATTTTGATTCTAATAACCCTAAATTTTTGAATGTTTTGAATAATTTACCCTTCAATCCTATAAACCATAGGGTAATAGAGGATTTCATGAATATAGATTTGGTGTCAGGTCTCAATACCATAGTAGTTCTTCTCATTAGCTGAATAATAATCCAAGTTAATTGCCTATTCAATCACCCACCCCATAGAGAATCCAACATGTTAATAAAACCACTCATCTAGACACTAAAATAGCCCATGCTAAGAAATTCATCAATCTAACCTAACCTTATTTTTTTGATAAACTCACACCATCTTAGAGAGATCTTTTTAGGGTACATGCAGATGAGTTTGAAAGAGCCTATTATAGGATGCAAAAATCTAAGTTTGGAAAAGTCATTTCTTGTTGTTCATCCAGCCACCTCCAACAAGCATTCACATAGCTAGGATGAATCAGACACTCCTACCAAGATTAGAGTTGTGAAGAAGATTAAATTAGAGGTTGATGATAATACAAGTGAGTCAGGAACTAAGCTTTTTCAGTTTCCAATAGTTGAGATAAAATAAAATGAGTGTGTGAATGATTAGGGAAAACCTATTATTCAAGTTTTATTTGATTTTGATGACTTTTGGATGTCAGAGAGATAAATTTACTTTTCAATTTGAATTTTTAAGTTAGTAAAACTTAATTAATTTTAGATTTGATACTTTGATTTTTAGATTCTGATATTTTGGTTATAATGTTTTGAATGTACAAAAAACTTTAAGTTTTTGATATATATAATATGCCTAAGTAATTTTGATAATATGCATTATGGAATTAATATAGATAATAATATCACTAAACTTTGATTTATCTAATTATTTATTGAAATGTGTATTTCTTATTATTATTAATTGATAAGGGTCCCCTCCCATTAGGAAATACCCAGTCTATATTCAAATGTTTGATCTATTAATACTTTTAAGTATTAATTAAACCTTAACTAATAAAAATCTATATTAATTAACTTTTTAAAATTCAATTAGTTAAGTTATACAAGTAACTAAGGTTAGTTACAAAAATTTTTTCAACCAAATTTGAAGCATAAAAAGAGATCAAGGATTCATTTCAGAAGGAAGAACAACATAGGTATTGAAGACTTATACATTGTAAATTCAATCATTTATCTCTCTCTTTTATGCAACTTCTCTGAGATAACATGACTTTTACAGATAGACCAAATGATACTTTCTCTAACAATTGAGTAATTTCCTTAGGCAATGTAAGTATATCTAGTTTTTTTATATTATCATTTATAATAGATTATCTGATGTTTGTCAAGTTTAAATTCTTTTTATGATTTTTATTTATAGTTCTATGTGAAAAATCTAAGTATTCAACATAAATAATGATGAAAAATTCATTGTTTATGACATTTCATTAATCTATTTGATTTTAAAAGTTGTCTCTCAAGATATTTTGTAAAGAAAGATGTTGATTTCTTAAATAAAATTGATCTATTTTACTAAGATGACTCTCTTTGTTGAGACTCAGATGATTTTGTCTATATTTTAATTTACTTTGATTTTGACTTTGACTTAGTTTAATTTAATTTCAGTTTAAGCTTTAGCTGTTCTAATTTATTTTCTATTTTATTTGGTTTTAAATTATTTTACTTGACTATTGTTCTTGATTTTCTATATTATTTTATGTTTCTTAAGTTAAATAGATTAGTTATGTTAGTTTTTTAGTTAGATTAATGAGTTTAGATTAATTTTATTTCTTAGCTTAAGTTTGATCATTTTATTTATGTTTTAGTTTAGATTTAATACTTTGCTTCTTTTAAATATTTTGTTATCTCATTCTTAGTTTAGTTGCCGACTTATTTGTTTTATCTAGTTTGTTGAGTTATTTTTGGTTACTTGCTTTATTGAATATCTTTTACAAACTAATTTTCCTCTTAATTCTATTTTAATTTTTAATTATTGGTTTATTTTCTTGGTGTTATTTGGAGGAAATTATTGCAATAGCAAGATTATTAATTAAGAATATATTACATAATTGAATAAAATTTCTTTCCTTTAAGAGGTAGTCTTGTTCATAGATTTTCTCTATTGGATAAGATAGATTATAGATTCATATATGAACTAATTCATTATTTTACAAGTGGATTTATAAATTATAATGTAATATGTTATATTTAATAATGTATTTTTTATTTCCTATAACATTTAAAAACCCCTCACATCTTTAGGATCAAAATTGAACCTTCAGAACCTTACTATTACACTGGAAAGATTTCAAATTCACCTCCATAATAGGTGAAAAGATTGATTATTTGATGGTAAAATTTTCATATTAAATATATTGGGACTCAATATACCTCACCATGATAATTTAATACTTCATAAAAACTCCTCAATGCTTCTGAAAATATTTCCACTTTAGCCAGTCAAAACTGAAAGTGAACAAGCTAGTGGGAGAGTGAGAATGCTAAGTGTTAGACCATTTAAGGTATACCTAGTGAATATAAGGATATGGTAGGCCTTTAAATTTTTCATTCACTCTTTTTTATATATTTTCATTAAAAATGAAGCCAAATTTGAGGCCAAGTGTGAGGGGTGAGTGAAGGAGGAGTTATTTAGATTGTAGGCAATGATAACTCATATAAAAAAAAATCTTGATGATTAGGGATGAAACCAATGCATGGTGGAGCATAAATAAAAATTCTCCCTTTTATTTCAATCATAAATTATATATATCCCTAGTTAGTTTTGGGATGTTCTAAAAGGGCCAAATGATGAAGGTAGTTTTTTGAACTAGCAATGAAGAGTCCCATGCCACCTTTCAGGAGTTTCATGCATTTGAGGTCCATTTGTCCTATCAAAACTTGCATGGTAGATCCTATAATTCATTATACTACATGTATAACACCTTTTCATAACATGAAATATGTCTTAGTTACCCTTTAACTTCTCTATTCTCACTTCTCTCCCAAGTTCTATAAGTAGAAGCCATTTTAGCTATTAGAAGCTAATACCACACCATGTATGGCAAAGCCATACTAGAATGACATTGTATTTTGAATTTTAATAATAAATATAAGTATATTTTTGAGTTTATTAAAAAATTTATAAGTGTGCAAATGATGTATGGTGAAGTTAGTTATAATTTTCTATCCTTACTTTCCTTATCCTTTCATGTTTATGCAAGAGTTCTTATTCTAATAGGTCATATATAGTATAGTTAAGTGTGTTAGAATCCTTTCAAGTGTAAAATTATTATTAGAGTGTGAAATATACCCTTTTATTCATTTACGTTGTGTTACTTCATGCATATCACCTTTATATTGAAAAATTGATGTTATAACCTTTTAAGTCTTACAAGCTAGTTTGTATGCCTTGTTTCATTATGATAGAAGTATGATGGTATTATGGAAATAATATTGGTATATAAAACCATTAAAATAGTTCCATTTCATGTAATTTATAACTCGTTTCACCATAATAAACCATTTAGTTAGGTGATAAGCATTCCAAGGTATATTCAAGGTGCTAGCCCTTAAACCTATAGGTCTACTTCTACTTATAGGTACACATGCTTACGTAGAAGTATTACCATGTTGCCCAAATATGGAAGATGATTAAAAACCCTCTTATAGGGTAAAATATTTGGTGAAAATAGTAAAAAATTAAGTTTAAAAATTTTTAGACATGTTCTAGTCCTTATTTTACTAGACTTAAGATCAATTGTTTGTCTAGCCATCTGTAGGTGTTCACTAGGACATCAAGACTAAATTATAGTGTATTAGAACCTCACCAATCACCTCAATTATAATCTTAAATATTAACTTATGATGATCCATGGATTTACTTGAAGTTATAATACAGTTCAAAGAAACTTCTAAACACACACTACTGTTCTCTTTAGGTATGTAAGTGAGTTGTCCTTTTAGGTGGGCTTGTAGGTATGTAGTAGGGTATTTGACTATAATACTTGGGTTTGAGACCTTAAATTCATACCATTAATCTTATCAAATCTCTTGAAATTAGTTGAGTTCTTAAATTAGGTTAAAATAACTTTAAAAACTTTTCCTATTATTCACACCACTTGTCCTTGATTACTTGTGCACAATATTATATAGACCTATAGGTAGCTTCTTAATAAAATTCTTAATTTGAACTCACTATCATCTTTAACCTATAATTAATCTAGTACATTATTCAAATCTTTTGTCCTATTGCATATTGTATTGGCTTGTTTTAATGTTGATTTGAAACTGACTTTGGTCTTAAATGGAGACCTACAGGCTTAGGTCATGTAGGTTGATTTTAAATTTTTTAAGTTATAAAAGCCACTTTTTATAATCCTTAGACCCTTTAAAATTTGGCAATCCACTTCCCTCTTCATGTTACTCCTCAATAGTCTTTAGAGATTCAAACAACATCATATCACCTCAACCTACCCTACCGTACAGGTTTGTATGGACTATAAGTACAATCATTTTGTGCATGAGGTATGTGTGTAAAGAATTAGAGCATTCTAATCAGTTTAAGCAACTTGATGATAACATTAAGGTTTTTATAAACCATTAAATACATGAATATATGAATTAGTTCTATCCATGAATCTTGAGCATCTCCTCCCTATCCATACAGTCTATGCAATATGCAATTGAAATAAATAATTATGGATATCTCATTTGAAGGTGCATTAAACTACCATCTTGACTTATCTTGATTCAACATGTGAAATATGATATCAATAATTTCAGACTATGATATGTCACTAATACTTGGCAATTAAAGTACATTTGACTTGTTCAAACACTGATAATGTCTCAAAGAGCATACACCTAAAGAAGATTGACAAAAGACACATATAAGACAATAAAACATGAACTAATTTAATTAATTTAGATACCATGAAATAAAAATTACTAAAATCCTTTGATAATGATTACCATGTAAAGGAAAAAAGAACTTACAACAGAATCCACTATAAAAACTTCTACACCAAGATATTCTCTCTCCAAATGAAGGCACATCATAGAGATGAGTTGGATGATGAAAAAACCATGAAAATTATATCCAAGACCTCTATGAACCACTCTAATAATCATTCATCTCCATCAATAATAGTCCCCTCTCAAATTAATAGGCCATAGTGACCTGTTATCACTCTTAATGATCATTCATAAATAAGAGGCCACCAATATGCAAACCAATTCCAATGATTTAATTATTTCTTAGACCCATACCAATGCTTAAAGTTTTAGCTCCTAAATCTCTCTCTCTTGGCTATACCATTCAATGTAAATTTACCTACCTAAGCTTGTGAAGGTAGTGATGAAGGATAAAAGGTGTTTGGAGTATTAGTTCATCTTTAAACTTGGTCTAGAGATAGAAAATGATCTATGGGATTCTAAAGGATACTTATAAACCATTTTAAAATATAATTTGATATTTTAAGGCCATATAAGTGCTTTAAAAGTGTCCTTCTACAAAGATTAGGTGTTAAACTATGGGTTTTATCAGACTCTAACTATTCCTGAACCATCTCTAACTTTTTTTTGACACTAGGGGAATTTTTAATCTTCTTGAGACATTTTTTCCTTGAGGTGACATGTCCAACTCTTCTTCATAGGCCAAAAGGTGGCCAAATTATTATTTCTTACATATAGAAACCAAACAAAGGTTAGAGAATGATAATATGATATAAATGACATCTAAATAAACTTTTTAAATGAATTTAGACCATACTAGACCTTTGACCATGTTTAACCATATAATTAACCATAATATTAGATAAGTGATAATAAGACTAGAACTTGGATAATGTTAGATAAGGACACATATGAACATATGGTACTATTTAGGACCACTAGAGATGATGACAAGATCATGACAAACATTAGACATCGACATGAAGTTTTAACCTATAAGGGCTAACCAAAATTTAACTTGAAGTTAAATTTAGTCAACATTCTTAGTGATTTATAGGGATAGCATGATTGTAATTCTCATGGACTAGTAGCCTTCTTGTTACATTGGGCTATGGAGTCACTCTTTTTCTCAATATGAAATTGATATGCCTTAAAAAGATTTCAAACTCACACAAAACACATAATAAAGAAACAAACACTATACTCAAAGCATTTAGGGAAAACACACAACAAAGACTCAAATAACACACCTAACCTAATATATATAGACCTCAAAATATGTTTGAAGTGATAGAACACTTTGTCTTGTTTCAACCATGATTAAAAAGGATGTTTATTGAGTCATAGTTTCTCCATGAGAGCAAGTCACCATATGATGGATGCTTATTAAAAAAAACTTGCATGTGAAGATGATCAAAGGACTTACCAATCACATGACCTTTGTTAGCTATATTTACACCATTTTAAACTCCATGGAATAGTTTTCCAATCTCTCTTTTAGGATTGATTGATAGTGCAACCTACTTGGTCTCCTTGATTTCCATTTGATGCTTTTCAACTTTCTTTTTAGGAGCCATAAGAGTTGTCTCAATTTTATCTTCACCTAAACCATGATGTTATTTATTTTTAGATCTCTCATTTTCATCCTCTTACCAGCCTTATTGGCCATCTTTGGCCCACATACCAAGAATGTGTCTTATGGATAATGGTCTTGATGTAGAGAAAAAGGTAGATTTCCTGATTGATCAAATGATCAAAATGGTTTGAACTAGCTCTAGATGGAATGAGTGAAATAAAGAAATCATGAATCTCACAAAGATTTTGAAGCACTTTAAGTTCACTTAAACTATAATTTATCAATCTCTAAAGATTGGTCCAGAGCTATAGAGACCCTATGGAGTGCTCAAGATAAGCATGGGAGTGTGTGGTATTCATCTGGCCCACTCATTCCATCTAGAGGTTTTCTAGACGTTTGGTTCTAGTGGTCAAAAATATGAGTAGGCATTTTCATGGTGTTAGATCTCACATATATGGTAGTCTCAAGAAGAAATAATCATATGGGTTTGTTCATTTTGGAGTCTAGTTCATATGTGCCAAGTGGTGGTTCATCTAACAAAGAATAAAATAATATATGCATGTTCAAATTGGCTCCTAATAGATAATTTTCTAAGTTAGCCATTTTAGACTAGACAGTCATCAAGACATCATGTAGGATCACATGGAATAGTCAACTTTAACATTTTACAAATTCATGTAGAAAGATCAAGTGTCCAATAGAGAAAGAGGGTTTGTTACTTTAAGCATTAGGTCCATTCCATATAAGTTTGGTGCCCCTATGATCTTTACACTTCAAATTATAAAATTATAAATTTGGTCAAAAATGGTAGACGTCTATATGGACATCATTTTTAAGACCCATAAAGTGGTCGTTTGGATTCAAAATCCTTTGTAGGAAATTGAGAAGGAATGTTTGGTTGATAAGTGTCAAGAATGCTAGAGCTCTATCAAGTCAAATAATTATCAAATCCTAGGGACTAATGAGAAATCAAACTCAGGGTAGTAGGTCCCAAATATCCACAGTCCATGTTTAATTAGATCTTAAAATACAACAAAGTGAAATAGAGTTAAAAGGGTCAATGATTTGGGTTAATTGCCTACAGTCAATAGCAAAAGAATAAGCTAAGACGTGTGATCAAAGTCAATAAATAAATATGGACCTGACTTGGCAAGCAAAATAAAAGGACTCAAGTTGGTAGAAAAAGTAAAGGAAAAGAGTTCAATGCAGACACAAGTTGAACCAAAATGTATAGAGATAGGTTTATAAAGGTAAAATAGGTCTTTTTGACCTAATATGTACCAAACGTGTAGTGGATTATTACCAAAAGGAGGACATAGTTTTGAATAGAATGCCATCTATATTGATTATAGTAAAACCAATATCCTTAGATTGGTTTTCATCTATAGTTAAGCTAGCTCTGATTTTCTAATCATAGAGTAGGTATGTACTTTTAATAGAGGGACATGTAGTCCTTTCAACATGATATCAGATCTAAAAAATTGTCACTTAGGAAGACTTGAAGCATAACTCAAATAGATAAATGAGTATGAATATTTTATCCTCATAATGATATCAGGTGGAAGATCCAAAACAAAAGGACTTAGGGAATTGGAAGGTAGTTAGAGCATTCATTTCTAGCAAGATTATGACTTTCCACTTTTGGAAAAATATTATCCTCTAATGTAGCTTGTTCAACCAATGAAATGATTTGGAGGCTATTTTGGGAAAATCATGAATATATTTCTCATAATAACTTGTTTCGATTGGACCAAAATCCTAATGAAATATCTCTTAAAGCTGATGGTTAATTGATCATCATTAACATGTTCCCCCCCCTCTCTCTCTTCCCCTTCTCCTATATTATCTCTTTCTTTTCATTTTGTAAAGGGTTCCTAGTTTTTAAGTCTTTTTCATCTTTTTAGGAGACAAATTCTCACTGAGACATTTGCAAAAGTGTGCTCATTTGACTAGGCTATACCTTGTCAAAATATTTTGAAAATTACCTCTTGATGTAATGAGATGATTATTTTCCTATCTCTTATCTTTGATTAGTTCTTTAGTATGCTTGTGTTTGGTGGATTCATGAAGGAGATTATTCCTAGTCCATTAGCCTTATTCTTGTCTCTTTAAATTATTTTTAAGCTCTTGCAAGTCTGGATTAGTGTTATGCTTGAACCTTTTCCAGTATGTTAACTTGATCTCGAGACCATACAAGTCATAGTTATCTAATGACTGATCTAGTATGGGTTAAATAATAGATGAGTATTCATTTAAATTTGGTGCATCACCTAGTTATATTTATTAATATCCCTTATCCTTTTTCTGACCCTTTTCCCCATGAAGAATTAGGCTTATATTTAGTTTTAGGTGAGCATTAGAGAGGAAGTTTACCTTCTCTAGAGCTTTAGTCCCAACATAGGTTACCCACAACCTGAGATTGTCCCAATTTTATAGATTAGTTGGAGAGAGCCTAAAAAACCCTCTCCAAATGTGAAAATTAAGCTTATAATACACCTATCATGTTTTCAAGTGGTTCATCTTCATATTGAGGCCTAGGCTTCTCTTTAACCACAAAAATTTATGCCTTGGCCTAATTGAACTCTTTCAAGGTTGTAGCCTACTTATTAGTGATTTGAACATTCTATTTACTCTCTTTAGGTCCATAAATGACCTCAATATCAAGCTAATTCTTATTTTTACAAAGGTATGCCTTAATAAATTTCTCAATCTCTTATACTATGGCGTGAAACTTCTACCATAAATCATCTTCTTCTTCATGATTATCACATTCATGAAATTTTTCTTTTTGGGAAGGTAGAATAGCATCATCATTGGAATCCTCATGCTCTATCATACTTTCAAAATCATCATAATAATACATATTAATAATATATTACCTTTTGTATTTTATTGAAGAAGACCATCAAGACTCAACTCAGAATGTTCATCACCTTCATCATGAATGATGTGTGTGCCAATACTTGTCTCTTCAATGAAAGTATATGGATCATACTCATAAGTGTTATCACCATACTCATTTATAAATATATTATATATACCTTAAATTTTTTAATATTCTCCATCATCTATGACATGTTCTTCTTCATGGATAGTACAATTCAAATCAGAACTAGCTTCCACATATGGCTCACTATGAAACTTGGACAATGGATTTGTTCTAATTTTTAGATTAGATACATACCTTATTTTGAAGGCCAATAAAGACCAATCAGCATAAATATATCCTCACATATTGGTGGTGAAGTCTCTTGATAGATAAATAAAAAATGAGTAGGTAGATCTACCACCACTATGTCTTGTAAAATTGGAAAGCTTTGATAACCATGCAAGAATGCCTTCAAAAATTTTATGATCCCTATTAAATTGGTTGGTATCCCATAAAATTGAAACACTCCTTTAATATATGGCTCATATTGCAATCCCAACTTGTCTTACACTAGCTTGGGCATAATTGAAGTGTTTGCCCCACTATCCATAATGCAATTATGGACCAATTTGTCTCGCATAATGAGGGTAAGGTAGAAAGGTGGGGTATTTTAAAATTTGGTGGAGGCTTTAAAAATATGGGTAGGTGTATTTGTGATGGATACACCACCATGTATTTATGGTTGAGGAGTGATATTGATTTGGGATAACTATTGTTGAAGTAGTTCTTTTTAATTAGGCATGTGGAGTACTTCCTAGAGAGATATACTAATCTTTTTAATCCTCAAAGATTTAATGCTATTTAAATAAGGGACACTCATGTTTATTGCATTATTTTAGTAAATAAAGTTCCTTGGGCTTGAGGCAATGCATTAATTTTAATCAACCTTCCCAAGTTCTAATTTTAAAGGGGTGCATGACTTGTAGAGGTTGCCACAATTGCATTCACACTTTGTTACCTTGAAGGAGTGTTATTTGAAGTTCTGTCTACATCTTAAACATCTCCAAAATATATTCTATTTGAACTTGTTTTGGATAAAATTTAGGTACTTTGGTTTAGGATAAGTCTATCTTCAACTTGAAACTTTACAAGGCTCACTCTTTAACATTGTCATTCTTTATTTGTTTCTTCTTTCATGAATCTCTCATCTTATATTATCAAGTGAGGAGTAGGCACTCCTTGAGATACCAAATCTTGTATTTAATCATAATTAAAATTCATACAATATCTTTGAGGCTACCATTCTTCTGTTTGAACCAAGTTACTATGGACTAGAACCATGGCTCTTATGTTGGGAGTAGAGTTTAAATTATAGGCATTGGGTGGCCTATTGAATTTAGGCCAACCTTTTCCCTTCCCTTGACCATATTTCTAAGGTGGGAATATATTTGATTATGGTATATAGGATTAGTGGTTTTTTTGATCTATAATTTTTGATATAGTTTCCTAATATGAGCTTCTAAGGCCTTACATTTTGCATCCAAATAAATGGCATCATCTAATTTCTTTGGGGTAGCTCTAGACTTGTTAATTGAACTTAGAATTGGATCAAGAATTGGAGGATTAATAGACATGTTAGGAAGAATAGACATAGAGAATTTTAGAAGAATCTTCATAGATTGGATCAACCCATTCTCAACTCTAATGGCTATGTCACAGGCTTCAAAAAAAGTGTACCCACCCATGGAATACAACATGATAGCTATATTAGTCCCAATAGTTCTAAGGTATGTTGGGAAAACAAAATTTTTAGGATGTCTCATGGGAGGTGGAAACATATTACATATTATTTGAAACCTCTCATTGAAGTCATGAAGAGTCTTTTTAGGCCCTCTTTGAATGGCATTCAGTTCATGTATGATCACTTTTATCTTCAAAACTTTGAGTCAACAACTCCTCAAACTCATCCCAAGTAGTGATACATCCTCCTAACAATGTTATATGACAATCAAGGTATTTTACCCAAGAGACATGGTAAGTAGTCTGACTATAATGTTAACTTTAGTGACATTATGAAAATTGTATAAGTTGGATATGTCTCTAATATTCTCACTTGGGGTGATATTATCTTCACCATTGAAGGTGGGAACCCTCTTAGTGGAATTGGGAGGGATATAATCAAAGGATTTGAGGTTTATAATATTTTTAGTATTGATGGCTAGGAAAACATGTTGCCTACCCATGTTTCTCTCAAATTCTTCTTCACTCTCTTTCTCTTATTGACTTACAAAATCTTCTTGATCTTCAAATGTCAAGATAGGCTTAGGGTACTAAACTTCAAGAGGAAATTCAAGTTGAGGGAGTGGATTTATATGATAGTTACCTTTACTAGTAGACAACCTAGTAAGGACTATGAATCATGAACAAATTAATAATAAAACTTGGTCTAAAACTAGATATTTCCTTTAGTGGAGTCACCAAATACTAAGTAGAACACACTTATGAAGTTGTGATGTTATCAAGATCAACATTCACCTTGATAAGATGTGCTTAGGATAATAGTCCCACTAAGCATGCCAAAATTATTGTCACTCAATTTTTCACCCTTGGAGAGTTTTTTCAAGCCTCCTCCAAATTAAATGAAACATTAAATTACCTCTACGCTTATAGGTTTCCTATAGTAGAGGTAAACCTCAAGATTGAAGGGCTAGTTTTCTAGATTTGTCTTTGATAGCTTATTACCTATACTACTTTCTTACTTAGATGAAAATAGATATAAGGAACATGAAAATAACCTAATATAAAGAGGTTATGCACCAAGTTTATCTACACTAGACTACCATATACTTTCACTATGAAAGATGACTCAGAAGACTAGCTTTAATAGCTTAGATTGCTATAACATAAGTATTTCAAACATGAAGGTATTATGCATTTCACTTCTCAAGGTGAATGAAAAAGAGGTATAATTTCATACAATAATTCTATTTATTAAACTTATATATATACAAGGATAATAACTACACTTCATGTGACTTGTTAGAGAGTAAACAACTTGCATAAAACATGAAAGAGTAAAGTGAACATAAGGATAGATGATTATCACTTGTCATTCAAATATGCACTACTTAAAAAACTTATAAAAGAAGTTGAGAACTCAAAACTAGATTTAAAATATTTATTCAAATGAAAATATAGTATTCAAACCAGTAGGGATTCATCATACCAGGTGTAGATCTTACAAACTTAGCCAAAAGTGGTTGCTTATATAAAAAAGTGTGAAGAGAAACAGAAAGAGGTATGGTAGAAGAATATTGAAAAGTGTACATGAGAGTTAAAACAAGAAGAGGAGTTATGAGATAGTCTGTCAAACCTCCAAGTCCATGTGTCTCACTCTTGAAGTAGCTTCAACCTTCCAAGTGGTGTAGGGGTTACAAACTTGCTTGACACCTTAACTAACATCTTAAAAACTACCCTTATTTACATGAAAAGAGTGAAAAATCAACCTTAAAATGATGAATTCATCTTGAAATGGTCTAAAAATTTTCATTTAACATTTGGCATGCCTTAAGAAACTCTTGTGACCTACCATTGCATCATTCATGTCCATAGATGTCTTGTAACTCATCATTTCCCACACTTAGTTTAGTCCAAGTGGCCCAAAAATCAAGTGAATATTCTCCATCTCATAAAAACTACATGAATGGTCTTTAGATATGTTATCAAGTTTGAAACAAACCATTTTGGTTCTTGCACCAACTCTCAAGAACACAATTTTCTCCTTAAGCTTTCACTAGGCCTAGTTTCCTTGTAACCCTAAAAACCTGTAAACCTCCTTATGGATGCAGTTATACGGATGATATTGAAAAATATATGGAATATTATATGACCTAGTATAGTGAAACCCCATTTTTTTTCCTTTCTCTCTTGAATTAGGCCTTGATTAGGCCTCCTTGTTTTAGATCCTATTTTCTTACTCCAAACTTGTTCCACATATGTAAAATCACCCAAAAACATGTGATTCAATTTCCCTAGGCCATAACCATCCTCCATGTCAAATTTGGGGTCTTGAGACCCTGTGTAAGTATGTAAACCAAGAAATGGCGTTAGCACCTAGTCTCATTTTGAGCCTATTTGAGACTGTCTTGGAAAATGGGCTTGGTTTGGTCTTCTGTATAATCCCATGTGCAATTTTTTGGACTTATATAGCTATAAAAACTCCTAAATGACCTCATCCAATTATTTATAAGCTTTCCCCTTCTTAGAACACCTATAAAACACAAAAATTAGGTATTTGTAGAAATTTGTACAAGTGATGGTAGCATAAAAGTACATGTGAGTAACCTCCTTGGAGTCCTAAAAAACATAAAAGATGTTTTAGGAGAAAAATATGTCATTAGATATACATTTGAACTCATAAATCCCTTTCTAGTTGTAACTCTCATGGAAACTTTTCAATCTTCTTCTTCTTCTTCTTCTCTCTCTCTCTCTCTCTCTCTCTCTCTCTCTCTCTCTCTCTCTCTCTCTCTCTCTCTCTCTCTCTCTCTCTCTCTCTCTCTCTCTCTCTCTCTCTCTCTCTGAGAGTAACCACATTTGCTTAAGTTTAATATCCACATATGGTATGGCAAATCCATTCTAGTTTTAATACTATATCTACCTTTGAATAAAGTTTTTCAATCTAGTTTTGAGTTTTTAACTTCTTGTCTAAGTGTGTGAAGTAGTGAATAGTTTAATAACAAGTGATAATCATCTATCCTTATGTTAACTTTACTCTTTCATGTTTTTTACAAGTATTCTGATATCTAAAATGTTACATGAAGTGTATTCAATGTCATTTGTTGTATTTAAGTGTAAGGAATAACATTAGTGTTTGCAATCAGACTTCTTATTCATTCACCTTGAGAAGTGCAATGCATATCACCTTCATATTTGAAACACTTATGTTAGAGAAATTTAGGATGTTGAAGCTAGTCTTGTGATTCATCTTTAGTAGTGAAAGTATATGGTATTCTATTTTAGATAAACTTGGGAATCACCTCTTTAGATAAGGTTATTTTCATGTTCCTTCTATCTCTTTTCATCTAAAAAAGTAAGTAGTATAGCTGATAAGATATCAAAGACAAATATAGGTATCTAGCCCTTCAATCTAGAGGTTTACCTATGATATAGGCAACCCACAAGCCTAGAGGTAATCCAATTTTTCACTTAATTTGGATAAGTCTTTAACTACCTCTCTAAGGGTGCAAAATTGAGTGACAACATTTCCCTTTCTAAAGTTGGCTCATTTGAATTAGTTCCTCTTGATTCTAGTGCCCAACCATCCCCAGTCACTCCCAAAGTAGATGATGTCTCCCCTTTCCCAAATATTTCCACTCCACTATTTATATTCACATCCTTAATTTCAAGTGATAATCCACTAGTACATAGTTGAATGACAAGTGATAATCATCTATCCTTGTGTTCACTTTACTCTTTCATGTTTTGTGTAAGTAGTCTGATATCTAACATATCACATGAAGTGTAGTTAGTGTCATTTCATGTATCTAAGTGTAAGGAATAGCACTAATGTCTGTAATCAAATTTATTGTTCATTCACCTTGAGAATTTCAATCCATATCACCTTCATGTTTTAAAAACTTATGTTAGAGCAATCTAGGATGTTGAAGCTAGTCTTATGAGTCATCTTTCATAGTGAAAGTATATGGTAGTCTAGTGGAGATCAAATTGGTGCATCAAATCTTTAGATAAGGTTATTTTCATGTTCCTTCTATCTATTTTCATCCAATAAAATAAGTAGTAGAGGTGATAAGCTATAAAATACAAATCTATGGATATATCCCTTCAATCTAGAAGTTTACCTATGCTATATAAATCCACAAGCCTAGAGGTAATCCAATGTTTCAATCAATTTGGAGGAGGCCTAAAATACCTCTCCAAGGGTGAAAATTTGAGTGACAATATTTCAATTTCTAAAGTAAGCTCATTTGAATCAGTTCCTATTCATTCTAGTGCCCAACCATCCTTAGTCACTCCCAAGGTAGAGGATGTCTCCACTTTCCCAACTATTTCCATTCCACTAGTTGTATTCACATCCTTAATTTCCTCCACTACTTCTCTAGTTAATTTTGCCACTACCCCAACACCCCCTAAAACCAAAATAAAGGCTTCTAAAAAAGTCAAGGGAGAATTGGCATGTTCCCAAATCCATGTGTCATCCACTTATATAGACTTGTTAATGCCTGCCTCTAACTCTTCTTAATCCACCATTATGACATCTTTAGAGAAAGCTAGAAGGAAGAAACTAGTATACATAGTCCACCCACTTCCTTAATATGGAGGTGTGGTTTAGTCTAATATCATATGGCCTTCCCTTTTTGACCTAGTACTTTAAGAGGTTTTGAAACAATCATTAAAATAAACATTTATTGAAACTACAACTAGAAATAATCAACCAACAAACTCAACCCAATTGGTCATCCCACATTGGACAACTGATCTAGGGTCAAAGGCTTCTCAGAACCCAAATCTCACAATCATAGAGCTACCTATAGTAAGTTCTATATTTGATAAATCTATACGGAGTGTCTAAAGGATGCATAAGAGCAAATTAGAAGATGATACTGGAAGAGGGATCATCTTGGAAGAGAGACAAGAGGTTTTTACTTTATCTAAGAGAAAGAATAGGAAATTGGGGTAGTCCCCATACATAGAGGGCTACAAGTCCTATCTTGAGACATAGAAGGATGCCTTGCTAAAATTTCATGAAGGAAAGGAAATGGTTAGGTACAAGTTTGAGCATGAATTAGATTAATTAAATAAACAACATTTTCAAGTTTAGGAGAAAACAAAGGAATAACATAAAATGGTTCATGTTTCTTCAGAAATTGAGACTAAGGTCCATTACATTGTATCTATGTTATATAATATTCTTGAGGCCATTTCTAAAATTAGGGAAACTTTGACCTCTCATTTGATTTAAACTCACAAATTATTTAACTATTTAAAACAAGGTAAGAATAAATTGAAGTTCCTTATTATTTACAAAACTAATCAGGGATACATATACCTTGACCTAATGATACCATTAGAGGTTTAAAATGTTCTCAACTTGGTGGTCATTAGGACTCAAGAGGCTAGTGAATGGATCAAGATAATTGAGATAGTAATTACTATTTATGCAAAACATGAAACTCTCATTTTATAGATCATATAAGAATTAAATCTCTCACAAGCAATAGACTTGGTGGATAGGCTCATAAGGAGAATCAATTTTGATCATCTTCTTTAGTATAATTATGCCAACTTCAAGTAAAATATTCAAGGACTTTCATTGGAAGAGATTGAGGATGAGTTGATTTTTGCAAGGAAAAAAGTGATGAAGGTGGAGATTTGTTGAATAAACTTTAAAAATACAAAAATTGAGCATACAAGGCTCTTAAAACAAGTTAAATAGGTGTATAGACCTCCATTATTGAACATGGATATTATTCAACACCAAAATGACATTACTCACAAGCATTTTCAAAATTTAGAAGTTAAGAAGAAAGTTGGTACTTCAACTTCTAGTTCAGTCCCAACATCCACTTCCATGCCTCCAATAATCAATAGTACCATGCAAACACCTAGTCAACCTTGAGTTGAAGGCTAATTTTTTATGTTTACATGAAAAAAATACTAACTCTTGTACTCATAGTTTACTTGTATTTATCACTTTAATTTAAAATTTGCCTTGACTGTTTGTGAGCATGCATACATAACATTACATTATATCGGATAACTTATTTATTACACATAGTGGTAATTAACTATGAGCATGTATACAAGTAGATTTGAGACTAAGATTAGAAATGAGGTTATAATTGCATTATGTAAATTAGTTTTCCTGAAATTTGAGGATGAGTTGGCCCCTCCCCAATTCTATTTATACATTTATAACCCTCATTCTAAAGGGTTGGAAAGTTTTTTTTATCAATATAGGAATAAATTAGTTTTGATTATCATGCAACTGTATTGGTGATATTTCTCTCCATCTCCATATTATTAAGGTTTTGTTTTCTTTGTTATGTTAAATCAATAATTTGAAGTGTGCATAAGCTACAAATAATTATAATGGTTATCATTTTTATGTGCTAATTCTAGATGTGTTAATATTTTGAGGTGTGCAAGAGTATTTTTTTTTTGGTATAGTCATCTAGGTGTGTGATATATCTTCCCTAGACACCTTCTTGGTCTGAGCTATGATATCCTAAATAAGGATGTGCAATAGTAACTCTAAAAGGAGAAAACTTCATTTATGGTAATTAAGTTTTTGATGCTTTATTCCTAGACTCTTCAATTATGTTTGTTTTTAAGTGTATAATAGCTACAAGTAGTGAGCACTAGTTATAGAAACACTTATCCATAATAGAAACCAACCTAACAGTTGAGCCTTGAGACCATATAACCTTATTTTCTTCTCTACTCTTCCCTATTTTTATGTTTATTTTGATATCTATCCACTTTAGCTTAGTATCCACCCATCCATCCACCCACTTACATTTGATATCTTTTAGGATTCATTTCACAATGGGAACCACCCAGTTAACAACTTACATGATCAACCTACTATTCTACCACCTATTTATTTAACCCATACCTACAAATCATGACCTATAATGGAGTTTACCTCCATTAAAATCCTAAAACATTAGAGGTTGCCTTGTTAAATTCTAGGGTGTGCAAAAATCCTACATCAAAAAAACACGTTGGTGTTAGAAGGAGGGCATGTGCCTTTCTAATAGAAGAAGTTAACCCTTATGTTTGAGTTGCATTGGAGACACCCAAAGAGTGACTAGGTAAAGGGCCCAAGTAAGTCTGTTAGTTCTGTATACATATAATAGTTTTAACTTTTATCAATTACTAACACTTCACATCTTATAGGAACCTATCGAGACTCAATCTCTTTGAGTGCATGCCCTAAGGGGTGCATTGGGAAAGGAGTGGGAAAACCTTTTATGATTTTTAGGATTTTTATCCCTTATTGTCACATAATTACCAATCTAAAAATATTTTAAAACCATTCCCTAAACTATTACTCCTCTATTACACACTCCTCCAGTATTTTTCCTCTTTCCATCCCTCTTTTCCTCACCTTGATCCCCTTTTGCTAGTTGATTGTACCAGGTCAACTAGGTTGACCCTGTATAATTTTCAACCTTTGATTACTATACAGGGTAAATTAGGTTGACCTTGTATTTTTTAGGGTATTTTTCACTTTGATATTTATTATCCCTTCGATCAACCTAGCTTAGGGCTTAGTGATTTATCTCTCAAAAACATACAAGGCTGATTGGGTCGACCCTATACAGCTAAAATATTTAGAATGATTTAGGGTGAGATCCACCTATAAATACAAGATCATTTCTTTATTATTTCAATATGTAATCAAGAGTTATTATTCACTTACACTTATTTACAATCTGCTCTTCCACTATTTTACTCGAGGAGTCTTAGATTAGGGTTTTTACTTGGAGAATCTAGTCTTGTGGATAAGTCTTGGATGCTTTGGCATTTCTTAGTTATCCTTAAAAACCATGACAACTTCTTATGAAGCCTCATTGGCCAAGGGAGAGATTAAGTCTCAATGGGTTCACATTCAGGTAAGTATATTCTAACTTTGTTCTCCTCTCTTTTAGTAGATATAAGTAGCATAAGTATTGGCTCAAATAATACTATTCTTCATATTCTATGTATTAGCGTATCACTCATAATTAGCTTAATTGAGATTTTTTTATACATGTTTTGATTGCTTTACTAACCCTTCATCTTGAGTCATAAGCTTTGTTGTCCATTAGATTAGATTTATTTTCTTATTTATTAGAATAGAGTGAACATTAAACATAGGAATGTTTTAGGGTTGTTGCATGGTTGTGTTAGACAATAGGCTTTGGAACCCTTCCTAACAAGGTGTATTATGACAAATGATCCCCTAATTAACTCTAATAGATCCCCATATTCATCATGCCCCTACTTAACAAATGTATCCCTAATCGAAAGTGTAAGTATGCTCCATCTTCTCTAAGCCATGATTGATTTGTAGAAATGATGCATTTTTATTGCATATATTTTGGTGAACCTAACATGAACTAACCCTTGTAATATTTATTCACTTATTTCATTTATTTCATTATTTCATCATTATTTTTATCATATTTTTGCCATACTAGATTGACTATGTCGACCTAATATCTAACTTTTGTGCATAGGTTTTTAAGTATAGGTTACTGGATCGACCCTATATAGTTTTTTTAATTTTCCAAACATCTAGTATAGACTACTAGGCTGACCTAGTCGAACTTGTACTTTTTTAGATGTCAATTTCAACATACTAGGTTGACCTAGTCAACCCTCTACTTTTTTAGGCACTCAACAAGAAGTTTTCGTAAAGCTTGATCGACCTAGTTGACACAATTAGCAAAATTTATAAGAATATATAAAGTTTATTGAATAATAATCTTAATTCTCTACATCTTTGATCCACCAAGTTTTTTTTAATCTCTATGTCTCTTTATTTATAGTCTTTCCTTTCACAATTTTCAGTCTTCAAAATTGCCCTTGCATAGTCAACTAGATCAACACTATTGACCCAGTTCTATGTTTTATGTGCTATCTAGATAACTAGGTTGACTCTGCTAACCCTATTCATTTTCAGACCTTGCTTCTATAGTATAGGTTCAACCTTGTCAACCATATTCTATATTTCATGCATACATTTTTTACTATATCAATATTATACCTTGTTTCAAAGTTGGAATTAACCTTATATGCTAGTAATTAGTTCACACTTTCTTTTCTTGTTACTTTCATGCTTATAATAGATCACATAGTCTAATTAGGGGGCTTTCAAAATAATTGTTTAGTTTTACTATTTTATATCCTTTTGCACACATGACCAAATCACAAAATCTAAACAAGTATTTTAACATTTATCTACCCAAGACTAACCTACTTGGATTTCATCACGAAGGGGGAAGTCAACTTGATACTTTGATCAAGTATAAAGCATGGTTACTAGTATATTTTTGTTAAGCACCTGACACCCTTATTAGTGTGGTGTGTGAAGTGAGGGGGTAGGCCCCAATAACAATCATGTATCATTACCACTATAGTCCTTTTTAGCCCAAACTACCCAAAACCATCTTTAGATTGTCATTCTAGTTCCTTGCTTACAGCCAACTTCCCATCACATTCAAAATCATATCTTAATAATCTAATTAACATTCAAGTTGACCAATTAGTTAGCTATTTTCTTTCCAATTTGATTGCTTTCTCTTTGCTTAATTTTATTTTGTATTGTAAAATCTTACATTAGCTAGTGTTGGTACAAGGTTTTATGTCATGTGTTTCAATTGTATTGGCTAGTGTTAATATAATTAACTATTTGTTTTATTTCATCTATTTCTTTTCAAATTTCTTGCAAAATTTATCTTTTTTTCTTTCACAACCTGTTATAGGCTTCTTAATTTTCCCTATCTACTATACTAGGTCAACCCAATCGACTATGTACCTTTTTACAGCCTTTTTTCACTATACTAGATTGGCTTAATCAACCTTGTACAATTTTTAGACTCTAATTTTTCCTTTTCTGATCTCTATTTACTATATTGGATCAATCCAATTGACACTATACTATTTTTAGGCCCTATTTTCTATAATAGGTTGACCCAATAGACCCTATACTACATTTTGATTTCTATATTTATCAATTTAGGTCTCTATTTTTCCCTCTTTATATTTTGTTCATCTCTCTTCAGTCATAATGAAGTCTTCTACCAGAATCTTCTTGGATATCTTGAATCCATTTAGATACTATATGGGATGTTCATTTCTCCCTCTCTTTTCCTCCCAAGAGCACCATTACTCTTAGGGCACCTCTCCTCATCCTTCATCCATGAACTGTAATATGGTGTAAATAATACCTCAATATGAAGTTTATGGATCTTATCCTTTCTATACTTACCAAGAAACTTATCATATTCAAAATATTCAAACTAATGTGGGAGCAATTGATACAAGTTTACTTAACAATCCCACTAGTAATCCTTCTTCTAGTAATCCTCCCCCTAACACTAATTTGGGGAGTGCTCCTACCAACACCAAACCACCTCCTAATACAACTCAAATTTTAGCCCAATTTATTCGATAATTGAACATAATTCAAAATTTTAACACCAACCAAATGATGTAACTTCAACAACATTTAATCAATGTGGTTAAGCAACCTCCAATTATGCATCCTCAAGCTAATCCCAATTTCATTCCTCCACCTCTTTGGGATGACTTAGGTAATGTTATTCCTCAACCCATAATGAATAACAAAATAATTCAAACCATTCAAAATCCTTTAGATCCTTTCTTTATGTCCATTGATATTGGTAACATATCTCCAACTATCAAATATGATGGGACTAAAGACCCTACCTCATTTCTCAAAGCCTTTAAAAACCTTTACAAAGAGTGGATCCAAACTAATACATTCACCACAACTAAACTCTTACTAAAAACCTTCATTGAAGATGTATTATAATGGTATAATTAACTTCCCCAATATTATATTCGGTAACTTGAAGATTTGGTTAATCCTTTGGTTAAAGAGTTTCAACACAATGATCTTCCTAAAGATTGTTGTAGCCACTTCATTAATGATAATCAATCTCCCATTGAATAAGTGCATGAATTTATCAAAATATGGAAATATTTAGCTCATAAAGTCAACCATAATGTGATTGATGATAACTTATTCAAACTCTTTATTACAGCTTTAACTCTCACTCTTCAATATAGGTTCGAACCTTTACTCCCCAAATGCTTAATAAAGCTCTTGATCAAGATAAATGTCAAGACTTTCTTATGAATTAATTTGAACCTCATCCTAAACTTCTTAAAGGTTATTTAAAAACATATAATGCTCACTAGTAATACTTTGCAAACCAAACTAGGATTTGTCAAAACCAATGTTCCTTCACCTTCTCATACACCTCTTTCAGATCAACAAATGAAATAATTCTTACCACCCTCAAAACCTTTAATCTATTCCAATTCTCTACCTAAGTGGTATGACCTTGATATATTTTTTTGGTTCCATGATGGCATTGAGAATTCTCATGAATCTTGTAGAGGGTTCACTAAATTTTTTGTCTCGTATACACTTGGTGATTCATTCAATCATGAAGCTATGATCAATCCTCATCATCAAGAATACACTACTAATTTTCAAAAATGACAAACTTACAAAGATTTTACTTCAAATAACCAAAAATATTCTTCAAATAATCAACCAAAAGCCAAGGATGTTTGTGTCATTGATGCTGATTATGACTAATATTTTAAAAATTCTCAATATTTCAATACTGCCAAGGTCAATTACCATCATAAACCAGCTCATAAAGATCCTGTTACCAAGCCTAAGAAGCCATTTTTGGAAGAAAAACTTCTTAAAGATACTACCACTACTAATGTTGCTTTAAAATTTCAAGAGGAACCATATCATATTTCTAATCTTTTAACTTCATCTATTCCTCCAAAGTTTAATATACCTCCTAAACCTTATGTTGGTTCTTCTGAGTCTTATTATAACTTTATTGAAGAACTCAACTCTATGCCTTGTAAGATTTCACTTATGGAGTTGGTTCGTACTTCTCCCTATCATTGTAAGTTATTTATGCAACAACTTCAATAAATTAAAGATCCATATTCCTTAGATGAATAACCACCTTCTATTGAATCTCAACCTACCAACATAAATACCATTGAAACTGTGTGTCCTTATTGAAATCCCTCTATTGAATTCCTTGAAGAAGACAGATCAATGATGAAATTATCTTTCACACTGATGATCCACCACTTTTTATCAAAGTATCCATTAATACCACTCTTATCCATAAAGTTATATTTTATGAAGTTTATGCTATTAATGTGACATATTTATGGCTCATTCAACAACTCAGCTATAATAAGGATCATCTCAAGCAAACCCATATTACTTGTCATGGCTTTGATAATACAAATCAAAAGTCACTTGGTTGTATTTGGCTTCCAGTAACCATTAGACCTAAGACTATTTGAACCAAGATTATGGTCCTTCATCTTCCTTCATATTATAACATACTCCTTATTCATTTGTGGACTCATCAAATGAGGGCCATTACTTCTTCTAGTAGTCAATGTATTAAATTATTATATAATGGAAAACAATATAAGTATGAAGTGATCTAAACCCATGGATCATTTAGCTTCCCAATCCTAAATCATAATATCTAATTCCTATAACTCCTAAGATCAATATGGTTCCTTTACTTGAATTCATCAACATGAATCCTGATTTACATGTTAGTCTTGTGAATTCTGATGATGATGAGTGTTGACCAAATTTGACCCTATAGGTCAAATTAGGACACCTATAGGTAAAAAATTGAATTTTAGATAATTATGAGGTATATTTTCTTGTCACAAGGTGTATTATAGCTTATTTTATGTTATTTAATGTTATATTAGCCTTGGTCAATTAGTCTTTTAGTTTATTTATCATTTTAAGTCATTTTGGGGTCATAAATAGAGTATTTAATAGGTTGTATAGACTCCTTGGTAAATGTGAAAATTATAAAAGGTTATGTCACATCCCATGTGTCTTAAGTGGTTTTAATCAATTGACATAACTAAAAAGTGGGAGGTTCTTGATAATAAAGGGTTGTTTTCTTGAGAAAAATGGAGAGTTTGGCACTTGTACGACCCATGGGGAAGTGTGCCACATGGGATAATATCATATATTGTCTCTTAATATTAAAAAATATAATTTACATGTTTTAAATTCTCTATAAGTTCCATTTATTGAGATAAGACCATTTTTCTCCTTTTTCACCCTTTTAGACACATAGAACTAGTCTTCAGGTTTGTACTTGGTATGGCTAGTAGGGGAGATTCTAGGTAAAATTCCTTTGGGAGGTTAAATTAAAATTATATACCTTAATTTAAATAATAATATTTTTATTAATTGTTTCATTTTATTTATGAACCATTCTCATGAAGTTGACTATGCTTTTCTGCTTGTTGCTTCATGCACCTTATAGGCTTTGATCCATTTCAGGAAAGTATATAAAAACCAATTACTCAAGTTGGTTAAATATAATGTTTAAATCATCCTAAAATTATTTCAATTATTATTTTCATTTTTTAAGGTGTTTTTATAGGTTAATTACATAAAATTTGAAAAGAGATATGCCTTTCTAAGTTGCAAGCAATTTTTCACCATTTTCAAGAACTCCATACTTGTTCATGGTTTCATAGGGTTGTGTTAGGAACTTTCACATGTTTTAAATATAATATGAATTACATTTAAATTTAAAAATTAATTTTTCAAGGTAACTTCCATGAGTTTGTAGTCATATACAACATTCACAGTCAGATAGTCATTGATGAATGTGTATAGGAATCTCAATAAGGACAAATATTGAAATGGATCATAGGATATTTGTTAAAGATTTTAAAAATATTTATCTTCAATTTTAATGCCATGAAAGGAGTTTAGTTAGTTTTAAAGGAATATTTATTTTATTGTGTTGACTATTCTGCCCACTACCTGTATATACTGAGAATCAACATGTATAGGTGACTTGGCAGAGATTTGTAGTGTCATTTTGGAGTGTTGTAGCATGAGGTGAGACATTAATTAGAGTTATAATTCATTAAAAAATAATATAATACCTATTTGAAAGGTAGATATTGAAAATGGCAATATTGACCACTTTCTATAATTCAATGACTATGTTTAGGAACACAGGCCCTAATTTGAGAAAATAGAGGTCCAGGGGTATTTTGGGAATAAAATATAACATGGTTGAAAATATTTTAAATGAATATAGATAGGTTATATTTGTATACTCTATCATATACAATTACCTTGAAAATTTTTAAGGACAGAGGGTTAGTGGAGGATGATAATTGAGAAGCCTAATGTTGCCTATAAAAAAATTAAACTCGGGCATTAATGTCTACAGGACTTTTATAAAAAAAGTGACCTTGAAATCCTTGTTGAAAATTTTAGATCATGAAAAAATATGATAGTTATTCCAATTGTTTTACGTGACACTCATGATCTTAAATACTATCAAAATAGGATGATAAGTGGTGTCATATTCCTCATAGACACCTATAGTCTGTACGAGTTGCCTAAACACCCACCTATAGCTGAAAATGACCTAAACATGGTATTTTGGTGGTGTTTTATCACTTTAAAGGTTAATAAAGACATTATTTAATGATATTTGACTCTAAAACTTCAAAAATGGTCTCTACACATCATGATCAAGGTCTTAGTCGATACATATGCACGTATAACCACCGTGGATAACTATCTCAGGTAGAGACCAAAAGGGTTGAATTTATTAAGGAGAATATTACACAAAGAGGATTTAAAATGGGTCTAAAAATAATAAAATGACTCCAAAGAATCATAAATGGGTTTTCATGGATATTTATCATGGCTTTTGAGGATAGAAGACACCTATAGAATCCCTTGCAATCACCTATAGGTGATTGTAGGTAGACAGATAACTAAGAAATGTGTCTAAGGGGTGGTTTAGGCTAAGTCCAAGAATGAATGTAAATTTAAAAAATTACCAATGACATAATAAGGTTTTAATAATTCTAACAAAATGTTCTAAAGCTAACCTCAAGCTATGAATATCTATAGGTTTCCTATGGAAAATAAGAAATATAGTCAGGAAGGTTACACACAACCTTGACTAGTCAAGTATGAGTAAAACATTTTAGGGAGGTTTAAATGAATTAAAAGATAATAAAACCTTAACCACGATTATATAAACCTCATTAAAAAATCATTATGGATTTTGAAAATATAAAATGGGTCAAATGAGGTAATATGCAGTCCATTTCTCAAACTCTACAAGCAACCCCCTTCACATAGTCTATTTTGGTTTTGGAAGAGGTTTGAGGGTCAAATGGATAGACCAGAGGCTGATTTTATTTTGTGTAGGGGATCCTTGTCACTTTTATAATCTAATAAAATTTTCAATTGGTCTTAGATAATAGGGGAAGTACCCTATGTTTTGTCTTAGACAGAGGGTACTTCCTTAGGGTCAAAACTGGGAGGGTTTAGACGATGGGTGAGAAAGCATGAACCAAAAGATAAAATATCCTTATGGAAAAGTTTGAAGAGTTTTAAAACATTAAGTTTAATATGGTAGAACATGAAAAAAAGTGTGTAACTTAATAGGGTACCATACATTCTTAAGGTTGCAGTCAAGCTTAAGGGCAAGATTTTGGGCTAATGCCCAAATGAAAGGTCACTTTAATATATATATATATATATATATATATATATATATATATATATATATATATATATATATATATATATATATATATATATATATATATATATATATATATATATATATATATATATATATATATATAAGGGTATTATAACTTGTGGAATAATATTTTTGGGATAATTATAGATGTGTTAAATCATATTTAATTCAAATAAGTCCAATTAGATGGCCTAGAGAATAAGGGTTGTAGGTAGGACTATTGAGTGTGCTTAGGCCTAAAGCCAAATGGAGAGTCATTCACATTTCTATCTTTGGATAATATTTCAAATCCATTTGGGCATGATTTTGAGATCATATAAGATGTTTTAAAACCATTTTTATGTATAGAAACACAAGAAAGGCCATTTTTTACTTAAGGACAAACTTTGCCCTATAGGAATGATGAATCAAGCTTGAATAGGTAACTTCAAATGCTCATACCTCTCTTGGTGATTTGCATGGAGACTCAAGATGTTTGGAGATGTTAATAGGTATTTTAAAATCACATTAGTGTATTTTTTCTAAAAATACAATGTTATGAATTTATGAAAAAACCTTAAGGATAAAAACTACCTAAAACCCTTGCAAACCCTCAGTCAAAACTTGATGGAGAAAATGAAGATGGAAAGTTGATCAAATGGAATAGTTTGTATATAATATTAATTTTACCTTGTAGAGGACTCTCTAAATATAATTCCCACCCTTTTGAGATGTATGAATAGGGTGTAAAATTGGGTTTTTATAACTATTTTGTGCATTTTTTAGGTTTTAGGTTTTTGTGCATTTTTTAGGTCTTGAAAGGTGTCATCCACTCTATCCCATGTATTTTAATATAAAATTTATTTCTTTTTGGAGGCTATGTGTAGGGTGCATGAAGGAGAAGTTTTTTGGAATGTAGATGATGATGGCTCATTCCCAGATGATTCTAAATGACTAGGCCTAAAAATAATGCATAGAGAGGCATGTATAATAGACTTAAAATTAATTCCAATCAATTTTTGGATGTTCAAACAAGTCCAAATCATAAAGGTAGTTTTTTGAGCTAGAATGAGAACTTTCATGCCACTTCGTAAGAGTTTCAAACTTGGAGAGCCAATTATTCCTTATAACCTTACATGGTTCATCCCACATAATATTTTAAATAAAAATTAACTAATTTTATTATCTTTAAAAGTGTCCTTATGACCCTTGGACTTCTCATTTCTCCTCTCTCTCTCTCTCTCTCTATCTCTCTTTCTCAAGTTATATAAGAACTAGCTACTTTGGCCATTATAACTTATGATCCTCCTAAGTATGGTGAATCCACGCTCATTTGGATACCACTTTATCAATAAGACTATTTATTTTTACCTCTTTCATAATTTTTCATAGTGTGTTTACTTGGATGATGGATCTTGCTTAGTGAAGACTATGGATTCCTTAGCATGTTTTCTCATTCTCTCACCTATTTGAAGCTTCTTCTTTCTAGTCATGTGAAGTGTTATATGAAATTTCAAGGATTGAGTGAATTAGTCTCTTCATTATTACCATTCAAGGCCTCTTTTCTAGTCCTCATAGCCTTACCCATTCATCAATAACCTTCAAAATGAAACATTTATGTGAGAAGACTTAGATTGGAAAAGTATATATTTGGTTAGTCCTTTTTTCTCATGTGTAACATGTAGTTTGTTAGAATTCATCATATAATTTGGTGTTTCACCTCATTTAGGATAGTTTTATTTAGTTTTATCTATCCCTTGCCCCTTAAATTTTAGGTGTAGTAGTGTTTTACAAGTGGTACATCAAGGGAGCTAGCCCTACCTAGAAATTCACCTCATCCTTAGGCTACCCACAATCCTAGAGGTGTTTCAATTATGCCACTTAGATGAGGAGAAGTAAAAAATATCCTCAAAGGGTGAAAATACAAGTGATACTATTTTTTGGCATGCTTGGTGTGACTCTTAGTCCAAGAGGTTAAAAGAGTTTTGGTGTTGTCTTTCAACAATCAGCCTTTGGAGGCATCTATCCAAGCATTAATGGCAACTGCAAAGTTATATTAGCTTTCCAAGTAGCCCAAGTTATCTTTTGAAGATGTTTTGTAAAATTTTCCTTTGTGTTATTGCTTTTAATGAGGTTTCTTGGCTAATTTTGGTGTTGAGTTTGATTTACACAAGTTGGTGAGGTATTTCCATCTTATGCCATTCCTAACTAGCCTTTATATGATTCCTATTAGCCTTGGTGTTATTCTTACCATTAATAACACCATCATGATCATTATCATCACTATATATAGATTTTTCATGAGTTGTATCAGTCTTATAGCTAGCCTCCTCAGTATCTTGCTTCTCTTAGTCAACCTAGCTACTTCTCAACTCAATCCATTTCCACCTTCAAGCAAACTCTTTTGGGGTATGAGAAGTATATGTTAGATCTTAATAAACTAAGGGGAAATGTTCAAGATGTTCTTATTCATTTCATTCATTAAGTGAGAGATGAATTATAGCTAGTCAAAAGAGAGTGGGCACTTATTGAGAGAGCCAATTGGTAAAGGTTCATAAGTGAGATGCTAGATGTGAGTGTCCTAGTTTCATCTTTGAAAGATAGGCTAAAATTTCATGAAAGGTAGTCTCACCTAGCCTATCATCCTTAATTTTCACTTCCAAAAGGTTTATATCATTCCTACATGGTTCCCACTCATGAACCCAAATAAGCTTATCAAATTCATCCTTTTTTCAATTACTTGGAAGAGAGAATTGATAAGAGAGACCTCATTTTTGAAGCAAATCTTGATAGGCCAATTGAGTTGGAGAATATGCATATGTATTAGTACATGTCATAAAACAATAAGTATAATTTAAGCCCTCATTACCCTCTTTAATTGCAACCCCACCTCAAGAGAATACCTCTAGACATGAGATTCCAAGTCGGAGACAAGGAGGAGAATCCAAGCCTAAGGAGTTTCCAAGATTATTGAATACTTCATTCACTCCTCAAGCTGAATCACCATCTAAAAAAGAGACTCATAATCCTATTATATTAATCTAGAACAAGATAGTGGATTTATAGGGAGAAAGAGAGGATAAAGGGCTTGATAAAGAGCATGAAGTTGTGAAAGAACTTGATCCTATACAAGCCCCTCCTACCCTTCCTCAAGAGACTTCTTGTGTTCCATGTCAGCCCTATCGTACTCCTAATCCTCATGAATATGCCTAAGAACTTTAATAAAAACTTTTCCAGGAGAACCTAGCTAAGAAAATAGAAGAGCTAGAGACAAGGATGAAATTTCTAAGTCAAGGTGAGATGGAAGGTTTAGACCCAAAAGAAGATCCTTTGCCTACACACACCCCATCTAACCTTCATAAAGAGAATGATCAAGACCAATTATATTAAAATGAAGTTATTATAAAATTTAAGGATTAAAACCAAGCCATTTTATCCCAAGGTATGTTCCCCTTCCTCAAAAACATCCAAAAGATTCCCGTACACTTCACCCTCAATCTAATTTTGAGTTCTATGTGCCACCTCCACCAACTAGTTCATATTTTCCTTACCCCATCACCCTTTACCTTGATGAACCTATGGCATGGGAACCTAAAATAGAGTATTTGGTTGAAAAAAACTCATAAATCTTGCTTGAAGAAAGCCTACCTCTTTGACATCCTCATTAAGCTAGGTCACATGATTTCAAGATGCCTAGTCTTGGCATCACCATGAAGGAGAAGGAGATGGAGGATCTTGCAGCATTTGAAGAAGAATATACATTTGATCAAAAAAAATTGGATAATCATCTCAAGTATGAGGATGACTTTTTTATTATTTATGGAAAATAATTTGAAGTCTTTCCTAAAGAGGTTGTAGCCCTAGAAAACTCTCTTAAGACTAATCTGCAAGATGTTGTTCTTGAAGATGACCCAATTCCTTAGCCTAATATTGAATCACCATTATATGTATTGGATCTTGAATAATACCAACTTGATGACCTCATATCAATAAGAGAAGATTGAAAAGGTAGTGGTTCTAAATTATGAAGAAGACAAAGATGACTGGTAGCTATAAATGGATTTCTTTCAAGAGCTTGAAAAGTTTTTCCAAGTTGAGGATCAAGTACATGAATAGGTGAAGAAAGAGTCTTCCATGGAGTAAAATGACCAATATTGGGTAGAGTATACAAAACTCCTTGATGAGATAGAATAACTTGCAGGTAAGAAGAAACCCAATTATATTGAGAGAACTATGGAAAACAAGAAGGTATGCCCCTATGGACCACCATTGGAGGTTTTAATTGAGGATCCATATGAGAAGGTTGAATGTTTTTGGATGAAATAAGAATTAAAATCCATATCTAGTTTGTTTGGAGCTACTTGGTTCTTATTAAACATCATGCCAATGAAGTTGGAAAATACCATGAAGAAGATAGAAGCGTCAATACTAAAGGACAAAAGGCTACATGTCTCACTAAATCCTTCATGTCATGAAGAAAGAAGGGTTTAAAACTTCCATTTTTATCTAGGAGGGAGTTTTCATATTAGGTTAGTTAGCGTTTGATTTTTTTTTTGTTTGGTGTGTGTGTTATATAAGTTCTCATGAAGCATATGTGTGTTTGTTTTTTCTTTGTGTGTGTCTTTTGCTTTGCATGGTTGAGGTAGTCATTGGTCTTGTATTTATCAAATATTTTTATAAAGTCCTTTTGTTTTGTCTCAAATTTCAGATCACTCCCTAATCTTAATGGATTGATAAGGCTATTGGTCTAGTTAGTATAATAACCATACTAGCCCTATGAGTTACCAATTTATTGACCAAATTTGACCCTACAAGTCAAATTGGGGCACCTATAGGTAAAAAATTGAATTTTATATGATTTATGAGGTCTATTATCTTGTCATTGGGTGTATTATAGTTCATTTTATGTTATTTAATGTTATATTTTCCCTGGTTAATTAGTCTTATAGTCTATTTATCATTTTGAGTCATTTTGGGGTCATAAATAAATCATTTAATAGGTTGTATGGCATCATTGGTAAATGTTAATATTAAAAAATGTGATGTCACATCCCATGTGTCCTAATATGTCTTAATAAACTGACATAACTAAAAAGTGGTAGGTTCTTTAGAAGAAAGGTCAAATTTTATGAGAAAAATGGAGAGTTTGGCACTTGTACGGCCTATGGGGAAGTGTGCCACGTAGAAAAATATAATATAATATATATTTAGATTAATAAAGATAAATTTTACATTTTAAGTTCTATATAAGTGCCATTTTTGATCTAAAACTATTTTTCTCTTTTTTCACCCTTCTAGACACATAAAACTAGTCTTCAGGTTTGTACTTGGTATGACCAACAAGGGAGGTTCCAAGTCAAATGCCTGTGGGAGGTTAAATTAAAATTAGATAAATTAATTTACATAATAATATTTTTATTAATGGTTTCTCATGATTTATTAACCATCCTCATGAAGTTGATTGTGCTTTTCTACTTGTTGTTTCATGCACCCTATAAGTTTTTCTCCATTTTAGGAAATTTCATACAAAACAATTACTTAGGTTAGTTTTAGATGATGTTTATATCCTATTAAAATTATTATCATGCTTAGTTTCATGTTTTAATGTTTTTGGATAGGTCAAGTACATCAAATTTGTAACAAGATACACCTTTCTAAGTTGCAGGTAGTTTTTCACCATTTTCAGTAACTCCATGCTTGTTCATGGTTTCAGAGGGTTGAGATAGGAAATTTCACATGTTTTAAATTTGATATGAATTCCATTTAAATTTCAAAATTCATTATTCAAAGTAACTTCCATGAGTTTGTATTCATATACAAATTCACAGTTAGAGAACCATTAATTAATGTGTATAGGAATTTCAAGGACAAACATTGAAATGGAGCATAGGAGATCATTTCAACATTTTCAACATCTTGATGTTCCATTTTCATGCCATGAAAGGAGATTAGTTATTTTTAAAGGCATATTTATTTGAGTATGCTAACTATTATGCCCACTACCTATAAATACTACGAATCAACATCTATATGTGACTTGGTAGAGAGCTATAATGTCATTTTGGAGTGTTGCAACATGATGTTAGACCTTCATTAGAGTTATGATGCATTGATAAAATCATAGCAGGTCTACTTGATAGGTAGAGATGGTAAATGTAAATATTTATTGTGATCTAGGAATTTGACTCAAGAGAGGATGGTTAGTATGGTGTTAGTTCCAAAATGAGAATAAAATGAAACAAACACACTAATAACATAACATCTCTAGGCCTAGACACTAGGGAGAGATTAGTTAAAAAACAAAAATGACAAACACAACTATAAAGTAATGAAAAAAAAAGAATTTCTTCACCTTCCTTGGATGCTCCAAATGCCTTTGAAATGGTGGCTTGTTTGGTTTGTGCTCATGAAGTCCTTGGCAATGGAAGCTTGGCTACCTCCATCTCTCCCTGACACCTTTAGCTTATGGCTTGGCTTGGCTTGGCTTGGAATCAATTTGGCATGGTAACTCTAGTTTATTAAAGCTTTTGGAATCAATCCTACATTATAACTTTGCACTAATTAGGCTTAGAAATTATGTTGTGAGGCCTCCTATTTATAGATTTTTTAGATTTGATCATAATCAACCTAAACCATCCATCACAAGATTGAGATGTGTGGTTGAGGATTAATTCAATTTTTAGAATTAAGTTTGTAATTATACTCAGCATGGCATTGGAAGAAGGGAAAATTAAGAGGCATGGAGGGCATCATGGAAGGTATTGATGAGACATGGGAGGCATGAATCTTGATATTTGTGGAATTTATGTCCTAGAGATGTCTTCCCAAGAAATGAGGTCACTTGATGATGTAGATATTCAATATTCATTTTTAAAATCAAGAATTCAACAAGTTTCCATGGAATTATTAATTAGGCCTTGATTTGAGTTAATTATCTCTTAATCATGATTAAGCTCTTTGTGCACAAATTACCCAAATTAATCAAAATGTCTCATTATTAGTCTAAAATTTGATTAGATTGGAATTGTAAGGTGATGCTAGATGCATTGGATGTGTATTCCCATTTAAAATGTTGCCAACAATATATAACAAAGGCACATGTCTTGTGTAAGATATTTGATAATAAAGAGTAATCCAAAGCACCCAGGTGCAAATTTGGCATTTTGACTCGAAATGAAATGATCAAAGTTAGCTGGCCCATAAATTCCATTGCCCCATTTAGGGATACCCTAGCCAAAATTGGTACTTGAATATGTCAATTTCATATCATTTAGCATGTTTTAGTGTTTTTAGACCAAATTGTGCATTTTAGGTGGAAATTGGCCAAAACCCTCATTGGAGATTATCGATGGCCAAATTTAGGTGTCTACATTGATCACTTTCTAGAATTCAATGACTATGTTTAGGAACACAAGTCCTAAATTGAGAAAATAGAGGCCCAGGGGTGTTTTGGTAATAACATATAACATGGTTGACAAGATTTTCAAGGCATATAAATAGGTGATATTTTTATCCTCTATCATATGCAATTACATTGAAAAGTTTGAAGGATATAGGGATCGTGGAGGATGGTGATTGAGAGGCCTAAAATTTCCCATAAAAACATTGAACTCAAGCATTGATGTCTATAGGACTTTGATAAAAAAACTAACCCTACACTCCATGTTGATAGTTCTAGATCATGCCAACATATGATAGTGATTCCAAATGTTTTAGGTGACACTCATGATCTAAAATACTATCAATATAGGATGATAAGTGGTTTCATTTTCCTCATACACACCTTATAGTCTATATAAGTTTCTTGGACACCCACCTATAGTTGGAAGTGACCTAAACATGGTATTTTAATGGTTTTATAGCACTTTCAATGTTAATATAGTCATGAGTTTATGCTAGTTGACTCTCAAACTTCAAAAATGGTCCCTAAACATCACTATCAAGGTAAAATTGGATAAATATGCACCTACAACCACCATAGATAACTATCTCAAGAAGAGAGCAAAACAATTGAATTTCTTGAGGTGAATATAACACAAAGAGGATTTCAAATAGATATAACAAGCATCAAATGACTCCAAATAATCCCAAGGTGTTTATAATGGATATTTAGTATGTTTTTTAAGGATAGAATACACCTATATAATCCCTTACAGTCATTAGTAGGTGACTGTAGGTAGACAGTCAATTGAGAAATATATCTAAGGGGTGGTTTAGGCTAAGTCCAAGCATGAATGAAAATAAAAACACTTAAAAATGACATAATAAGGTTTTAATAGGTCTAATTAAAATTTTCAATGTAACCTCAAGCTATGAATATCTATAGGTGTCCTATGGAAAACATGAAATACAGTTAGGAAGGTTACACATAGCCTTGACTTGTCAAGAGTGAGGGAAAATGTTTAGGGAGGTTGAAGTGATTTAAAAGCTAATAAAACCTTCACCATAATAATAAAAACCTCATGAAAACATCATGATGTATTTTTAAATGATAAAATGGTTCAAATGAGGTAATATGCAATCCATTTCTCAAACCCTACATACAATCCCCTTCACACAGTCTATTTTGGTTTTGAAAGAGGTTTGAGAGTCAAATGGATAGACTAGAGGCTGATTTTATTTTTTGTATGGGATCCTTGTCACTTTTATAATATACTAAAATGCTTATTTATTATAAGATAATAGGGGAATTACCTTATTTTTTCTCTCAGATAGAGGGTACTTCCCTAGGGTCAAAACTGACAGGGTTTAGAGGATGGGTGAGAAACCATGAACCAAAAGATAAAATATCCTTTTAGGAAAGTGTGGAGAGTTGTAAAACATTAAGGTAAATATTTTATAACATGTATAAGATGATGTAACTTAATAGGGTACCCTATGCTCTTAAGGTTGCAATCAAGCTTAAGTGTAGGGTTTTGGCCTAGTGCCCAAATGAAAGGTCACTTTAATTTATAGATGTATAAGGGTATTATAACTTGTGTAAGAATATTTGTGGGATAATTATATATGTTTTGAATCCCATGTAATTTAAAGAAGTCAAATTAGATGGCCTAGTTCACAGGGGTTGTAGGTACGCGTATTGATCATGGTTAGGCCTAAATCTAAATGGAGAGTCATTCACATTTATAGATGTGGATAATATTTCCAATACATTTGGTAATGATTTTGGGATCATAGAAGATGTGTTAAAACCATTTTTATGTAGAAAAAACACAATTAAGGCCATTTTTGACTCAAGGACAAACTCAAGACTATAGGAATGAGGAATCAAGATTAAATAGGTAACTTCAAATGTCCATACCTCCCTTGGTGACTTTCATTGATACTCAATGTGTTTGGAGATGTTAAAAGGGTATTTTAACAACACATTAATTAAATTTATCTACAAATTCAATGTTATAACTATATGAACGAACCTTAAGGATAAAATCTACCTAAAATCCTTACAAACCCTTAGTCAAGACCCAATGGAGAAAATGAGGATGGAAAGATCAAATGGAACAGTTTATAAATAATATTTATTTAAACTTTCATAAGACTCTCTTAGGGTCCTCCCCACCATTTTGAGATATAAAAAAATGTATGGATAGGGTACAAAATAGGGGGTTTATGACTATTTTGTGTATTTTGAAAGTTCCAAGAGCTTCAAAGAGATGAAAAAAAAATAGGATGAATTTTTAGACTTATGATAACTCCCCATGTTAATTTAATGCCTTATAATAACTCCTAAGTTCCTTAATATGAGATCTTATCTCAGCCAATCAAAACTGGCATAATGACCAAGCTAGTTAGAAGGATGGAAAACTTCAAGTGAGATAATTTAAGGTGTGAATGATGAATATAAGGCCATATAAGGTATTTATATGTGTCATCCACTCCTTCCCATTTATTTCCATGGAAAATTTATGCCGTTTTGGATTCCAAGTGTGTAGGGTACATGAAGGAGGAGAGTTTTGGATTGTAGATGACGATGGCTCATTCCTAAATCATTTTAAATGACCAATCATACAATTAATTAATTTAAATGAATGTATTATATCCTTAACTTTAATTAAAATAAACATACCTATCCATAATCAATTTTTGGATGTTTAAACAAGTCTAAATATTGAAGGTAGTTTTTTGAGCTAGAATGAGAACTTTCCTGCCACTTTGCATGAGTTTCATGACTTGGAGAACCACTTTTTCCTTATAACCTTGCATGGTTCATAAAAAATACTATTTTCATGCATAATTAACTAATTATATTATCTTGATTATTATATTTTTCACCCTTGAACTTCTCTCTTCTCCTCTCTCTCTCAAGTTCTAGAAGAACTAACTATTTTGACCATTGTAACTTATGTTCCTCTTGAGTATGGTGAAACCCTGCTCATTTTCATACCATTTGATCAATAAGACTACTAATTTTTACCTCTTACATATCTATTAATAGTGTCTTTACTTGGATGATGGACATTACTTAGTGAAGGCTATGGATTCCTTAGCATGTTGTCATATTCTGTCACCTATTTGAAGCTTCTTCTTGTATGTCATGTGAAGTGTTCAATGAATGTGAAGGATTGAGTGAGTTATTATTTTCATTATTTCCATTCAAGGCATCTTTTTTAGTCCTCCTATCCTTACAAATTCATCCATAACCTTCATAACGAAACATTGATGTGAGAAGACTTAGATTGGAAAAGTGTATGTTTGGTTAGTCCTTTGTTCTCATGTGTAACATGCATCTAGTTAAAAGTCATCATATAATTTGGTGTATCACCCCCCTTAGGATAATTTTCTTCATTTTTCTCTCTCCCTCACTCCCTAAAGATTAGGTGTAGTAGTGTTTTATAAGTGGTACTTCAACATAGCTAGCCCTACCTAGAGATTCTCCTCAAAGGGTAAAAATCCAAGTGACAAAAATGAGCCCAATGATTTGAAACATACTTGTAATACTACCAAAATACCTTCCTATATTTCATATTGGCTTCCTCATTCTCTATTACCCAAGGATCATATTATTCCTCTTATTGATGAGATTACTAATCTCCCCCTCCATGAAATGCTCAAAAGCCTTATTTACCTAAATATGCCTTCAATTGAAATGATTTTTGAGTGGCCAAATAATTTCAATATCCTCTCATCATGTCTCCTCATACATTCAATAATATCAGGATTTCAATATCTAAAACTCCCATTGATTTTCAAGCCTATATAATTTATCCAACATATGATGATAACTCTATAATGGCCCAAGCTCAATCTAGAGACCTGGATGTCTAACACTATCAAAAAACCTTATTTCAAATTCATGATTTTAATTAGGATGGTCATAAAATTTCTATGGATCATACCTTTGATCCTGAGGGTCATCTACCTCTTATCAATCCTCCTCTTATCAATACTCGTTGGGTGGTAGAGTAAATTATACCTTTTGAACCTATATAAATTCATGCATCTATTTTACCACCTATCAATCCAACCATTATTTTTAATACTTATCCCATCATTGAAACCACTAATATTCCAAACCATTTTAATCCATCTACTTCTTTTACTCCTAAAATTACACTAGATGCCAAGGCAATTGATGTTCATTGGATACATTTTGAGTGTGATCACTATGGTAATAAAATTATAGATCTCAAATTAGATGTCATGTATTATGTTCCTCTTCCTACCTTTCCTAGTGATGAATCTATACTCAATTTACTTTATGCCTGATAACCTCAACTTCCTTGACAACATCATAAACTTGGAAATTTCAAAATTAAAAATCCTTGCTTTAACAACTTCATTTCTAGTGTTGATCCTAAACAAATCCAATTTATACCTTACATAATTCACCATACCACTTTCAATATAGAAATTCCATGTTTATTGAAGAACCACTCACATCAAATATGGTATACCATCTTGTCCTCAGTGAATTACTATCTCTCATGAGCTCTCACCTACTGAACATGGTAATTTTAGCTTATTCTTTGATAAATATCATGAAGCTTTTGCTTGGTCCAATGAGGACATGTCTAGAATTGACCCTAGAATTGTGGTGCATAACATCATCACATATCCTAGTGCTAATCTTGTGCATCAAAATAAATAAAAATTCCACTTGAATTTTCCACTTTATGTCATAAGGGAATCGCCAAATTACTCGATGCTAAATTTATCAAACTAGTGGATTATTCATAATGGGTCTCCAACATTATCCCCATACAAAAGGTCACTATGGTCATTCACATTTGTATTTTTTTCCACTATATTAATCTTTCTTGTCCCAAAGAAAATCTCCCTTTACCTTTAATTAATGTTTTTATTGACTCCACAGATGGTTACAAAATGTTATCTCTTATGGATGGATTTTTAGGATACAATCAAATTCATATCACTCTTGAGGACCAACATAAGACTACTTTCACCACATAATGGGGCACCTATTGTTATGTAAAAATTCACTTCAGTATTAAGAATTCCATATCTACTTACCAATGAGAGATGACTCATATCTTTCATGATCTCATTCAAAAAATTGTTGAAACTTATGTGGATGATCTCATTGATAAATCCAAACATTGTAAGTAAAATATTTTTAACCTTGATATCATCTTTGACAATCTCCTTAAATATAAAGTTAGACTTAATCCTTATAAATGTGTCTTTAGAGTCACATATATAAAATTGATAGGATTCTGATTCTCTCTTCGTGGCACCAATATTGACCCTACCAAAATTAGTGATATCATCAACATGCCTATTCCTCATTCTATTCCTGACATTATTACTTATTTAGGAAAACTTGGGGTGATTAGATGATTTATCCTTGAAATGGCATATCAAATTCACTCCATCAATTCACTTCTCAAGAAAGGTACTATTTTAAAATGGATGAATCCATGTCAAAAAGCCTTTGATAATATGAAAGAGTCATTACTTCATCCACCTACACTTCATCCTCCTTCTAGTGATAAACCTTTGATTATATATACTTCTTCCACACATATTTCAGTTGGGGCAATGCTTGCACAACAACATGATACAAGAAAAGAGTATGTTATATAATAAATTAGCTAAGGCCTCATCAATTATGAAACATGTTATACCAAAATTGAGTGTGATTGACTTTCCATCTATTTCATAGCTAAAAACATTCACCACTACATGCTTTACCAAATTACTTATGTCATTGTTAATTCTGACCCACTTCACCATTTCTTCTCCAAAGCCTTTCTTCCTAGAGATATAAATAGTAAATGGATGGTACTTTTTATAGAATTTGGTCTCCACATCATCACTCAGTAAGTTGTTAAAGGAAAAATCATATATAATCAACTTGTCGTAGCTCCCATACTATCCACTTCTTCTCTTCAAGATAATCTTCCAAATGGCAATATCCTTTACATCAAAAGTCTTAATCAAGCTATTTCTCTCAAAGATTATTTTCATAGCTTTACCATTGATCTTGAGTCCAATAACCTTGATTAATCCTTTATTCCCTCTGGTACTACTAAACTAAAATAAGTTATCAAGGAGCTTCCTAAAATTAATGTCAACTTCCATGAGGATACTTGGACCCTTCACTTTGATGGTGCTAAATTCCTTCAAGGAGATAGGGCAAGTTGCATTCTCATGAGTCCTCTTGTCAAGATCATTCCTTTATCTTTTTGATTCACATTTGATATCACTAATATTATGGTCAAGTACGAAGCTCTCATTTTATGCATGAGAGTTGATCTTGATTTAGACATTCAATACCTTCATGCTTTAGGTGACTCTTAGCTCACTTTCCATCAAGTCAATGGTGATTATCAATGTAAAAGTGAGAACCACATCACATATCATCAAATTACAGCCACTCTTGATAAGGATTTCATATCTTTCACTATTGATCCTATTCATAGAGTTCAAAATTACATTTTTGATTCTCTCACCTCTTCAGTATCTCTCTTTCATCCACACTAAGTCCTTTTTGATCCTAATTTTATTATACAAATAATAAAATATCCATCCTCTACTCAACCACCAAATTCACTTATCTATCACATCAAGGCTATTACCATGGGCATCCAATTCTTATAACATCAAACTTATCATCTTAATTTAGACTCATGAAAAGACACATATTCATAAACAAGATTTCAAGTATGTATTTTGACACAACATCCTTTATTATCGTAATGCTAAAGTTACCTTGATCTATTGTGTTATGTAAGATGAGGTCCCTCCTCTTCTTGAACAAGCACATGGGGGAATTTTTGTGGCTATTGTAGAGAACATGCTACAACCCATAAATCCCTATGTATGGGTTAATTTTATCCTACTCTTAAAGAGGATGCAATCAAATATGCTAAAAAGTGTAATCCTTGTTAGCTTCACAATGATCTATTCCATTTACATCTAGCCAAAATTCAAACCATCGAATCTCCTTGGCCATTTTTGCATGGATATTCAATCTCATTGGTAAACTACCTCATTTCCAAGATGGGCATGTCTTTATCATCACTGCTCCTGAATATTTTACCAAGTGGGTAGAAGCCATGTCTCTTGTTAACATAACTAGTCCTACCATTTTAAAATTTATTTTTAACCAAATCATTTTATACTTTAGTGTTCCCCATACCATCATTTAAAAAAATAATGGTAATTTAAAAAATAAACATGTTAAATGATTTTGCAATAAATTCAAGATCAATCACAAATTTTCCACACCTTATCATCCATAATGCAATGGGTAAGCTGAGGCCACTAATAATTTTTTTTTTAAATTATCTAAAAGATAATTTTTTTTTAAAAATTATCTAAAAGATAATTTTTTTTTAAAAATTATCTAAAAGATAATTTTTGAAACCCTCATAGATTGGCACATTCATGTTTACCCTTTACTTTGGGCCTATTGTATAAGCATACGTACTATCACTAGGGCAACTCCATTCTCTCTAGTCTATGGTTTTGAGTTAGTTATTCCTTTAGAATTTGATCTTCCCTTTCTTCATATATGTTTTATTGGTATTATTATTGATGAATAATTATGTGAAGCTCATCTTCATGCCCTTGATATACTTGATGAATGTCATCTTTTTATGTTACAACGTAACTACTAATACAAGGCTAGTGTTTCTAGATAACATAATAAACATGTTAAAATATGTACATTTAATGTTGGTGATCTTGTCCTTAAATTAGACTACACCTATGATAAATAAGGTAAATATGCCTAAAAATGATGGGGCCCATATGTAGTCAAAGATATTCTTGGTATACGTACCTACTATCTTCAAACCAATGAAGGATATGTTTTCAAAGAGCCCACAAATGCTTAGCTCCTCATAAAGTATTTAGCCTAAACATTTCCTTGTCATGATTTCTATCTACATCTATCTAACACTTTTTATAGGTTACTTACACATGTATCTCTCTCTCTACAGCACATTCCTTTCTTTTATAATCCTTTAGTCCTCCCTTTTGGTAGTTTGGTTTGTTGATGTACCATAATTTTCTTTATCTTCTTGCATTTTCTCTTTTTGATACTCCTTGGGTTTTTATTTTGTGAGTTGCATTATAAGACCACAGATAGGACTCATCATTCCTCATAAAAATACCATTCTTTTTGCTTACCTTATTTTAACTTTTATTTTATTATTGGTTCCCCTTGGGTTTCTCTTTTATGAAGTTACAGTGTAAGACCATGAATAAGACCTGATACTCCTCATAAAATTACCATCTTTTCATCTTTTTACATCTTTATTCTCAAACTTTAGCTTTTGCTTCTTTTTTTAGATGAAATTTTCACAATAGTATATGTTAGCATGTTTTCCCTCCATTCCCCTCATTCTTATGATAAGGAATCACACTTTACTATCATTGTATCCCTTTTTGCCTTTTGTCACATTTTTTATGATTTGAAGTAATTCAAATTGTACCATGTGTCACTCTTATTGATTTCCCCTATCCTTTCACTCTATATTGGATAAAACAAGGTTTAAGTTAAGATATCACTTTTATTTTACCTATAATTACCAGACTCTTAGACCCCAAGCTCTTTTAATCTCTCTCTTAGCAACCTTGTCCAAAATATTCAAATGAAAGTCATCTTTAGCACCCATGTTTAGTTTTCTAAATCCATATGAAGGAGGAATATAAAAATCCATTAATAAAGTTAAAATACAAATCATTTGAAACAAAAGGCAATGCTATCTAAAAGGCAACATAAAAATCTCAAAAGTTAAAATCACACCAAATTATGTGATTACAAACACATCTCCTATCTCTAATTTAAGCTTAAAGACATGATTACATAGAGTTGAGGTCCTTTGGGGTGTGATAGGCTAGTATATTGGAATAAGAAAATTAAACAAATGTTATGGTGATACCTTATTTCTCATGTAAGTATCCAATCTTCAAAATATATCGATGGCTCTATAAAGGGTCCTGAGGAGCAGGGAACATGTTGTGGGAAGGTAGTTCCATTTTAATTTTCATGCATATAGCCTTCATGGGATGATCTATATACTCCATTTTTTTATATAAAACTTGTGTAGCTAAGAGAAGTTATTTAGAGTCCTTAAGGTTGAAAGTTCTCTTATTTTGACAAACCTAATTTGAGTGTCTTGACTTAGATAAAGAGTTCTTCTACCTTGGTTTTTCCTTCATTATCCCATCCACCGATTTCATTTCCCCCCTTGATAGGTAAATTGTAATTCTAAATATATTTTCCCTTCTTATTTAATTATTTATTCATCTCTTAAAAACATGCTAGCACTAATTTATTTCAATTTTATCTATCCTTAGAGAAAAACAACACATTTGAGTAATTGATAACTTTGTTTTTACCACAAGATCAAAATTCCTATACATGTTTTACTTTTCTTTTACCATTTATCATTATTGTGATTTCCTTCTATTATGAACACCTGAGTTTTTACCCTTTTTCCATTGTTGAGTAAGGTTGGCTTGTTACTTCTCACTCATCAATGTTATTTTCCCTTTTATGCACCTTTTACCATTGTTGAGTAATATGTGGATTATTACTTTTCACTCATAAAAGTTGTTTTAGCATTTTGTTTCTTTGTTTTCCATTGATATATTTTATTACCATCCTATTTGGCATATATCCTTGGTTTGGTTCAATGAGTTTGCCTTTCTTACTTAAGGATAACTTGTTTGAGTTTTTTCAGTCTCTAGTAGCCTTGGATTTTTAGTTACTCAATTTACTCTTATTGTTTGACTTGGTCATTTAGTCTAACATAGCACTTGTCACCCTAGCTTTCCAAATTTCCCAAGTGTGTCCCATCCTCATAGGACCACCTATTTTTCCTTTTCTTACATTTATTTATTTTTGATCTTTAGTTTTTTATTCTTGGGTTTATCAAAAGTAGTCTCTCCACCCTACACAATCGAAACTAACAACACAACAAATAACCATCCCATGATAAAAGGAAATTCAAGGTACACATTACATTTACTTTTTAGTTATTTACTTTTATTCATTTACTTTTAGTTATTTTTACTTTAAAATACTATAACTTTTTTTATCATCAACATTATGTGTCCTATTCTTTCTCAAAACACCATCCCCTATTATGCTTTGGTGACATATGATGAGCTTCGAGTGGGGCATATGTATACACATAATGTTTTCAACTTTCATTAATTACTAATGTTTTACATCTTGAAATAACCCATCAAGACTCAATCTCTCTGAGTGCATGCCCTAAGGGGTGCACTAAGAAAGGGGTAGTAGATGTTTGGTGCTTTTCAGGATTATTGTCCCTTATTTCTAAATTATTACCAATATAACCAAATCTTAAAACCTTTCCCTAAGCTATTAATCTTCCATTTCACACTCTTCCAGTATTTTTCCTTTTCCCATCCCTCTTTTCCTCACCTTGGTCCCCTTTCACCAATTGACTATCCCAGGTCAACTAAGTTGACCCTATATAGTTTTTAGGCTTTGATTACTATATAGGGTTGACTAGGTTTACCTTATACTATTTAGGGTATTTTTCACTTTGAGCTTTGTTAGCCCTTTGACTGACCTAGCTTAAGACCTAATGATTTATCTCTCAAAACCATACAGGGTCAACTGGGTTGATCCCATATAGCTAACATATTTATAAGGATTTAGGGTGAGATCCACCTATAAATACAAGATCATTTATTCATTATTTCAATATGTAATCAAGATTTATTATTTTCTTGTGCTTATTTACAATTTATTCTTCCACCATTCTATTTGAGGATTCTTAGCTTAGGGTTTCTACTTGGATAATTTAGTCTTATGGATAAGTCTTGGATGCTTTGGTATTTTTTAGTTAGCCTTAAAAATGAAAAAAACATATTTCAAATCCCCATTGGCCAAGGGAGAGATTGAGTCTCAATGGGTTCATATTTAGATAAGTATATTCTAACTTTGTTCTCCTCTCTTTTAGTAGATAGAATTAGCATAAGTATTGGCTCAAATAATATTACTCTTCATATTCCATGTATTAGGGTCTTACTCATACTTATCTTAATTGAGATTCTCTTATACATGTTTTGATTGCTTTAATAACCCCTCATGTTGTGCCATAAGCTTTGGTGTGTACTAGATTATATTTACTTTCTTATTTATTAGAATAAAGTGAACATAAAACCTAGTACTCTTTTAGGGTTGTTGCATGATTATGTTAGACTATAGGATTTTTAACCCTTCCTATCATGGTGTATTGTGACAAGTGATCCCCTAATCAGGTTTAACAGATCCCCATATTAGTCATGCCCTTACTTAATGTGTCCCCAATCAGAAGTGTAGATATGCTCTAACTTCTTCAATCCAAGATTGATTTATAGACATGATGCATTTATTATTTCATACAATTTTCACCTTTGAAAAACATAGAAGGCTTAAATCTACATTGATTTTCCCTATAATACCCTGAGATAGAACAACTTCCCCAATGAGGAACACTCCTCCTATTAATATTCTTATGGATCAACAACTGCCTTGGTTGGTTGGATATACTATTTCCATCTTAGGAGATGTGCATGATTTACCAAGGAATCTAGAAGAGTATTTTTCTTCTTTCTCCCCTTCGAGAGGAAGAATGACAAAAGAGCACATTAAGTCTTTCAAAATTGCTTTGAGGTTAATGAATGCCACTAATGAAGATGTTGCATGTAGGATTTTCCATTTCACATTGTAAGATGTCACTTGTGAATGGTGCATTAACTTGCATGAATACTTCATTACTTATTGGAATGAGTGTCAAACCACTTTTCTTGCTCAATTTGGGTAGGTCACCAGTCTTGGTTTGGTTTATCAACACTTTACCAGAATGAAGAGGGAGCCCAATGAACCAATATGGACTTTCAATGTAATATTTCAAAATATGTATACATGGTTAAGCCCAACATACAAAATGGAATAAGAATTAACATTGGATATGTACAAGAATGCTCTGGACCCAATTACTATAATGTTTTTACAAAGAGTTGTTACCAACACTCTAGCATTAGCATATGAAGAGGCCATCAACATTAACACAAAAATCAATCCTCATGTTCTATGCACCCCTAACATCAATGTGAATCTCCCATCTTTTAATCAAATTCCTCATGTGAAGTATAATGTTCTTAATTTCAACCAAAATTAGTTGTATACACTACCTCATCTAATGCAGGCATTATATTAGAATTATAATTACTTGAACAATCATGCATAGATCAATGGCCATCAGTATACCCAACATTTGGTTCCATCCAAAACTATAGTTTCTCAGGGTGTAGATTCCACTAAAGCATAGTTGGAATCCATTCAAAGAATAATCCAAAAATTAAGTAATGACTTCTTAGGCATGTAGAAGAAAATAAGTAATGTTAATGGCCAAAATAATAATCAAAATTTTAGGTTTGAAATATAATAGACCATTCAACAAGTCTTCAAATAATACAAAACAATCTAACAAGATTCTAGAAATCAATATAGTATATATAACCTTACCTAATTGGTACAAAGTTCATAATACATCTCAACATGGTAAATTTTATTGTATTGAACTTTGTGCAGCTTTTGAGATTTTTCGAAGGTAGATGGTGAGGCAAGATTTGATGAATAACCCAATAGAGTTTCACCATGAATTTGGCTCCTTAATTACCACTATGGTTTTTGAAACTCATGAGCTTCCCTTCCTAAGTGAAGATGATAACACACTGAAGGATAATACTGATGAGATCCATGCTTTACAATAGTATCAAAAAGGTAGGTACAATCTAAGGAACAAGCATCCCTTCACAATGTCTACTCTAAATGATATGACTATTCCACAAAATTAAAAGGCTAATAATAATCCACCTCCCCTAAAGGGTAATGATCAGCCCTAGAACAAGGAAAAATAGAATAAAAGAGGATATAATATTTTTGAAGGCATGATGAAAATAAAATCAAATTGATTTTCATGAATTGGCCCAAATTATTGAACATAAAGAACTCCTATGGAGGTCTATCATATGGAAATACCTTATAGAAAAGACAAAGGCATCCAACACAAACCTTATATACAAAATCAAGCTTGAGGTTCCTCTTTTATTACTGACTATTAGGGCATTCAAAAAACATATTCACAATTGTTTAGTTTATTATAGATCTTCTACCACTATGACGCCTACTTCCATTCATCAAAGCTTGGTTTAACTCCAAGTCAATCAAATAAAACAGTCTTACAGTTAGGCAAAATAGGGGTACTTGTGGTGGGAGAGGTGACTAATGTGTGCATTTAGGTAGTGTCTAAACCATGAGTGAAAATGAATATTGATATACTTGTGGTGGACATTACTAAAGGGTATAGACTACTATTGAGAATATTCTAGTCAAAGATGCTTAATAGATACCTTTCAATGAACTTTTCTCACATTTAGCTACCATGGAGAGGCCTTCTAAACTAGATTTAGATTGATTAGGAGCCCAAAATGAAGCATCCCATCATGAAGTATAATTTTAGGAATGAAGAGATAAGTTATGAATCTCTTATCCTTGGAATTTAATACTATGATTGGTAGAAACCTAAAGACTATAGAGCTTACCAAATGTAGACTCTCGATTTTGTTGGTGAAAGATCCAAATAGGGATCAGGTCTATGTATCAAATTATTTGATCTATAGGGAAATAAGTTCCTAGTAGCATATAGGCTATAGTTCCCTTTTACTAACAATAGGGTAGAATATGAAGCACTAATTTTAGGATTTTAATTTTCTCTCAGAAATAATGTTAAGCATTTGTTGATGTATGGAGATTCATAATTGGTGATCAATCAAGTCAAGAATAAGTATCAAGAAAACTATCATATCTAAAAAGATACAATCATATATCTTGGGATTTTATTAAATACTTTGAGGTATTAAATATAGTTACTATCCTTAGAGAGAAAAATTAAGATGCATATTCACTAGCTACTTCAGCGACCAATTTAACATCTCTATAAGAATCCAAAGTCTAGAGGTTCTCCATTGAGTTAGTACCTTGTCCTTATATTCCTAAAAATGTGGAGAATTCTAAATCTTTGATGATGACCAATAGATCATCTATTTATTTACTAACTTAGGGTAATTTAAGTCTCAAATCATTGACAACAATGAAATTAGCTATTTATGTGAATAAGAGTCAAATGAGTTAGGTGTCATCCAACTTAACGAAAACTATCTCCCACTTGGAATGGTTTATTTAGAAATGAAATTTTATATGTATCCATAAGTACTACAGTAACTGAAACCTAAAGTTAGTGAATTTGAGTTCAAAATGGAGAATTTATGAGATGAAAGTTGTACACACTATGTTAACATTAGCCTTAGTTGCACTCTAGAGGAAAGGCAGTGGGTGAAGGATTTACTCACCCAATATAAATATGTAATTGCATGGATGTGTGAAGATCTGAAGGTTTATAACCTAAGGGTCATAACCCATACAATCCTATTGAAACTAGAACACAAGACATCCAAGCAAAAATAGAGGCCAATAAATCCTATCCTATATATTCTTAATAAGGAGGAAATGTAAAATTTGTTGAGTGAAAAAATAGTTTTCCCAATTAAACAATCCACCTGGGTAACCAATTTAGTTCCTATCAAGAATAATAATGGGTAAATTAGACTATAAATTAATTTCCAAAACCTGTATAAGGCATCTGAGAAAGATAACTATCTGTTACCTTCTTTGGATGAGGTTATTTAGATAATAAATGGCTTTGAAATGATGTTGTTCTTAGATGGATTTTTAGGTTATAACCAAGTGCTAGTTGAATGAGATGATATAATTAAGACTACATTTACCATAAAGTGGGGTTCTTATGCATACAAGAGGATGCCATTTGGCCTAATTAATACAAGAGATACCTTTAAATGAGAAATGGATCATGCATTCCATGGGCTAATAGGTAAGTGCATAATCATCTACATGGATGATCTCATTATTTTATCATAGAATAGAACTAATTATGTAGGTCATAGACAATCAATATTTGAGAGATGCATAAGGTTTGGCATCTCACTTAACCTAAAAAAGAGTATATTTGGAATTGTTGAGGGAAAGCTCTTGGGGCACATTATTAACAAAGAGGGGACTATCATTGATCTAGATAGAATCTAGGGGATTTCAAAGATGACATTCCCAAATAGCAAGAAGGATCTCAAGTCTTTCTTTGGGAAAATAAATTTCATGATGAAGTTTATCTCAGGTTTTTCATAATTGTCAGACCTTTGACTACAATGCTCAAGTAGGATGCTAAGGTGGAATGGAAAACCAAGTCTCAAAAGTCTTTCCAAGACATCAAAGATGCTATATAACAAAGCCCAATACTGATCAACCTAGATTTTTCTAAGGAATTCTACTTGTATTCCTTTACTTTAGAACATACAATCATTGTTGTATTGATTCAAAATAAAGATGAAACTAAGAATCCTATTACATTTTTACCACAAATCTAAAGTATGTGGAGCTTAAGTATTTCTTGATTGATAAATAAATATTTGTCCTTATAAAAGTAGTAAAGAAATTTTGGTATTACATCTTGAGGAATAAGACCATCGCTATTGTGTTTAACCCTATTGTCAAGCTCACTTTGGCACATAATGAATTAGGAGAGAATAGAGTAAAATGGATGGAAAAGTTGTAGGAGTTTGATATAGAGATCAATCCTACTAGGATTGTTAAGGTCAGGGCATGATTCATCTTATGACTAAACCCAACTTGTGCATTACCATTAAAGAGGTTTATAAAACTTAGGTATCCAAAGGAGATTTGTATACTGACATAATTTAATATTTTCCAATATGCACTTATTTCTCAAAACTCATTAGATAATGAAGGATAGCTTTGATGCTCAAAGTTACCTACTACATGATCGGAAAGGGGATTATTTATAGAAGTAATTATGAAGGCATCTACATAAAATGTGTATCAAAAAAGAAACTCAAGAAATTCTAGAAAATATATACCATAAGATAGGTAGTGGTCATCCATCTATAAATACCATGGCCCACTAAATCCTTATAATGGGTTATTACTAGCCAACTATCTTCAAGGACGCCCATGTTCATATAGGAACATGCCAAAAATTTGAAGTTTTAGTAAAAAGAGAGGTACATACTATAATTTAATTACAACATTTATTGAGGGAAGACAATTCACCCAATGGGGGTTATATTTAATTGGTGTTATTAACCCAAATTTTTCAATAGGCCATAAATTTTTGCTCGCTACCACAAATTACAACACTAGGTGGAATTAAGTAATAGCCACTAGAAGTTCCATAGTGCAAGATGTAATTAGCTTCCTGGAGGATCACATCACAACTATATTTGATACTCCCATTTCTCTAGTTTATGATAATTAGTCAACATTCTAATTAGTTGAATACCTGAATGGGCCCATGATAATCAAATCACCATCCCATCATCTTCTAACCATTACCCTCAAGGAAATCTGTTGGTTGAGTCAAAAAATAAGAACTTGATTGATTACATAAATAAATAAGTTGTAGATAATCCCAAAAACTAGCATAATATACTAAAGTATGCCTAATGGGTAGACTAGACAAGATATAAACAAGCCCTCAAGGCCTCACCTTATTTGTTGGTATATAGATGATAGCTAGTATTCCTAATCATGCTCAAGTTTCCAACTTATCAATTCATACATGAATACATGGAACCAAATGACAAAGTGGAATCTTGATTAATAGATATAATATAGATGGAATAATCAAGGATTGAAGCCTGGAAAAATTTTAGTAAACATCAGGATGTAGTCAAAAGCTAGTTTGACAAAAGAGCTAAATTTAAAGTATTTAGAATATATAACCTAGTGATTCTATGGGATAAATCCCATGGAAAAAATGACATCATGATAAGTTTACCCACTATGGATTGGACCTTATCATATTTCATAGATCTTGGGTAACAATGTTTTCCATTTGAGTGACCTCCAAGGTAACGGCTTAGCATATCTAGTCAATGCGCTATTTTTGAAGTATTACTTTATGTTTGTACCATCTAGAGGTATCCCAAAGTGAGAATAGAGTTGTGGTAGAGGTAGGATTAGATTAATTTTTATACTTTCATAGATTAATTTCCCTATTGTCTATAGTTTTTTTCCTTATATTAGTTTCCCTACTCTCTAGATTAGCTATTTTTCATTTTCTATGACATCTGATTGACTTATTAACATCCAATCTACTAGGATTTTAAGGGTAAAAAAAACAAATGTGAAAAGAGAATAGATAAGAGTACACAATTTGATTCTATTTTTAGGTTTTACACCCTTATGTCTAAGATCTTTAGGATTCAAGTATGCACTGGGAAGTCATTTATGGTTATATCATAATTGAATACTTCTACCAGGTATGCTAAGATTAATCTCAATAATCCATTAAAATTTATAAAGTTTTCTCCCTCCCTTGGATCAAACACACTCATGATAATACTTGTTTAAGATAATAACCATTGATGTGGATGTAGCTAGTAGGGAAGTTCTAGTAAAATAAGTATTTCACCTACACCATCTCATAGTGATTTATTCTCTCCTTCTTCCATTTGTATTCTAAAAGAAGAAAAATAAAATAACCAATGCATTATAAAAAGAGTTATCTATAAAACTCAAAGAGAATCTAAAAGGGATAAAAGGATCACATAATGAAATAAGGTCAATGTACCATATATCATGACAAAATATGTGGAAAGAAGGGAGGAGGAATCAAATGTATCTCTGTCAGGGCTATGGATACTTGGCTAGAAATAAAACAATGCTTGAGTTTCCTTGATTTAATGTGATTTAAAGAAACTAAAATGAAACCTATAACTACTCAAAACCTTCATTAAAATCCTCATAACAAGGGTAAAATAAAATCATTTTATCACACATAGGTCAGAGGTATGAGTAAGGCAAGTATGTTGTATAGTGTAACTGGGAGTCTCTTTTATATCTTTGATTCAAGTATTTTCTTGTCATATGGTTCATATTTGACTTGAAATTCTAATCAAAAGTTTTGGGTTATCAAATACTTGGAAGAATTCCCCTTGTAAGTCACCATTTGTTATACTCAACATACCCCCATTCTTTTTCTAGGAATAGGGACCCACTACGCCTTGTAAAATTCCAAGCCTTTTTCCAATCATTTCATTTTATGTTATATCTAAGAGAATGCATTTTGTATTTTGGGCTAAATTGTTAATTTCTTTCAAAAAAAATTCGTTTGCATAGGTTTTTTTGGAACATATGAGTTTAATTTTTGGAATTTGGTATTTGGCAAGTGTTCAATAATTTTATTTGCAAGTTTGGCTCTTCAAAAATCTTGTATTTCATCTTCTATTGTTTCATCTTCATATCAAGTCTTTAAAGGTTTTCTTCATAAAAAATGTTCAAGATTTTCATTTGGTTCAATTCAGTCCTCGATATAAGTGTTTGGGAATTGGTTCTTTGACAAGTTACTAGTATGTATTTAATCTTTATAATTTTTGTTTGGAGGTTCTATTTATAATTCCTTGTTCTTAAAAAAATTGTTACTTTGACATTTACTTGGCAGATTTTAAACTTCACTATTTGGTCTTTGATTTTTTGTTCAAGAAATTATTTTGGAACTTATTCATTACAATTTTTTGTCAGCATTTCATTGTGGATGATTTTAGTCATTGTAATTTTTATTTGGATAAAGTGTGAAAAAGTTTATCATTGGGTGTTTCCCACAAGGTGAGTTAGGTCATCTAGATTTTTGTTCAGAGTTTGTGTTCAAAATCCTTGATTTATGAGAATTGGTTAGTTTGATACCAACACAAACCCTAATTCCTAAATAATTAAATCTTACTTAGAATATCTAATATATCTAAATTTAATAATACTTAAAGATGCTTGTAAAAATATAATGATGTGGTATACACATGAAATAAAGTGGAAAATTTTGAATTACACAAGTAAAGTGTGTTTCATAGATGTTGGAAATTAATGGTACATTAAATAGACTTGAATTATAAATTTATATCAATGACTTGATATCATTGATGTGCTTATTGATCACAAACAAACTTTGAGATAAAGTATTTCCTTACAAACAAGCCCTAACAACCTACATGTTAATTATAAAAGTGTATCTTGTAAACCTAAGCTATCAAAGTCTAAGATTGAGTCTTCGATCAAAATAGTCAATTAATAATGGCCTCTTCATCTAGAGTATTTAGAGGAGTTTTTACATCACCCCAATTATCAATCAAGGACTCTATTGAGTACACTAATACTATTTTTCACTCTACCATTTTTAATGATCAATACACTAAGTACTCAGCTCTATGGGACACCATTGACATAGTTGACATCCAAATTCATGAGAAGAGATTAACACCAACATGAAAGCAATTGGTTTCATACCTACTTCCTCTCAAGAGATAAGGGATACACTTCATGATAACAAAGCTTTAATTCATGCCATGCATAGACCTACTATGATATCTCTTCTTCACTATCAAAGTGATGAACAACACGTTCTTGCACCATTTGGAGCATAAGACCATTATGGCCTTCATCTCAAGATATGTATTCCAAAGGTATTTATATTTTCCATTTGTAAATGCTACTTATGATTTGCACAAGGTGGTAGGATGGAAAAAGAATAATTAAATCAACAAAACACTAAGCATGTGGTTTATCCTTGGGGAGATTATCATCCCAAAGGATAATAACCCTATACCTATCACCAAGTTTAGGATGGGGGTTCACATGAGGATGGAACTATTAAATATGATTTATCATTTTCCAAGAATCCATTTTTTTCACATGGAAGGGGTTCCACTTTTGTACATAATGATGAATTTAGACTTAACTTTTTCCTTGGGGGAGATAATTAGCATCAGGCTACGGGAATAGGTTTTAAACAAGGATAAATGATATATAAGTAGCCACTTTTATATGATGTCATAATTCTTGGATGTAGTCATGGGAATAGTATACAATCACTATGGGTCACTCTTGGACCTAGCTCTAGACTACATAAAAAATTACATTTATGATTATTATTCATGCATATATATTCATTTACCAAGAACATCACTCATATTATAGATGATGTGTACCCACAGGTATGGTAGGTCATTCACGAGTCCCATTACCTAAGGAATATAAATCAATTGTACACACATTGGCACCACAGGGTGACTATTGATTATATATAGACTACATAGTGATTATGGTTGTTGGTAATAAGGTCAACCCCTTATGTCTACTGAAGTACATGATAGATAAATTGTTAGAACAAGAAATAACATTTCAGCTAGTGTGGAGTGTAGATGATGATTTAATAAATAATAAGAAGAGTAAATTTTATGTCTCTCATATGATATTAAGATGAATATGCTACACAACCTAAAGGCACTTTGGATAAGTGGGTAAAATGAGGGGGCACTATTCATTACCCACCTTGTCTCATAGATATTAGGATCCTCATGGTAAAATTTAAAAGAATATCAAGGGCCTCAATATTCCATACCAACATGAGACCTATGATCATGAATTTATGTTTTTGAATGCTAAGGATGATTCTAAAGTATTAGAAAGATCACAGATGATAGGGTTGAGGGAAGAACATATGAAAATAATTAAAGGATAGCCCTCTATCTTAATGGTAGATGTACAACTTAGGCTCCCATCTCCAAGTGTATGGGGTGCCTCAAATTTTTGGATCAACATGCCTCTACAACCAATATCATAATAAGGGGGTCTTTCTCAAAAATCTCCCCAAACATTGAAATCCATCAAGAAAGATACTAGTAAAATTAAAGCTAAACATGGAGGAGCTCAAGGATATCTAATTTTCCTTGACTCTTCATATTCAAATGGATCAAACCATCCAAATAATCTACATAATCAAGAACCTATTGTTTTCCATTTTGGCCAACATATCAAGCTTTTCCTACAGTTGGAGGAAGAAGCCTAGTAGGGTCCTAATAAAGTAGAAGATTCAATGGCTTATAAATGGGTCTAATAATGCAAATGGAGGGATCCAAACAAGTTTTCATATGTTCTAAGAATTTAGGAGCACGGATCAAGTTTCATAAATCTTAATAAATTCATTAGAACCTTAAAATATGAATTATGCAAGTTTGAAAGAGCAGACCATCATCAGGATGTCATCTAGAAAAGAAATGGACCAGTCCACTTGTGTATTTTATAAATGCACCTAAAAAATCCACATGAGCCAAAATATTAAACACTCTTGAGTTATTCATGCCATGAACATTCCCTTCAATTTTCATGTTTGTGCAAGCCTTCTAACTGAAGTTATGGAGCTTCAAAGTTAGACCTATAGGATAGGACATTCGTGCAAGTGTCAAGTTTGAGCTTCAAAAAATGACATTTGGGTTCAAAAAGTCCTTAAAAGGTTTAAATTTGATCAATATCTAATAGTCTACATGAGATCACATACTGATAACATATATCTAATTGTTCACATTGGGGTTAAACAAGTCAATAAGGTCCCTAGGTTAAAATTCTGTAAAGAGCTACAAGTTGGACAAGATCTAATGGTGTGGATCATTCAAAAAGAGATTTGATGGTGTGCATTTAATGATAATAATGTGTTTCTAGTAAAATATAATGGTCCATATTCTTTCATACTAATGATTCAATGGTGCACAAGAACTAATAGGAAAGTGGCCCAATGAGATCTATGGTTCCTATCACTTTGTACATCTTGATCCTATGGTGCATGCTCAAGTCAATATGTCAAATATATTTATGGAAAGAGATCAAAGTCTTGAATTGCATTTTACATCATGATCCAATAGTGCAAAGGAGGTTAAAAGGGTCAAGATATAATAATAGGGATCTATGAGACCAATGAGAGTGAAGACATGTTAGATCATTTTGATTGGCTTGAGAAATACTTGATGGACAAGGTTGAACCAGAGGAACCATTTTAAACCAAGGAAAACAAGGTCTTTTAGGGTCACTTTTCTACCATTACAACTTGATTAAACACTAAGGAGTAAGTATATCTATGTATTCAGGTATAAAGGACATAGAGGGACTACCATTAAAGCTTAATATGGACCTCTAGCTTGAGGGTTTGTGCCATTCAAGGTTCATTCTATGATTGTGTTCATAATTTTTAAAATAAATATCTGTGCATATGGTGAACTCTCAATTCTCATAAAGATATAATGGGTCTACTTTGGACCTAATATAATCAAGAAAGGGAGCTATATAGTCTATAGGTCTACATCAACATAATGGCTATAGGAAAACCAATAGTCTGAGATTGGTTTTCTATCTATAGTTGACCTATGAACATGGGGATGAGTTTGAGCATGATCCATTTTGAACATGAGCTAAAATTTTAAAGGATACCATGAAGGCATACACATAGACCCCAACAATTTTATCTCCAAGACCAACTGCATTAAAATGACCTTTCTCTCCACTTTTGTGTGCCATAACGAACCAATGAATAATAGTTAGCACCAAGACAAAGATATAATATATTGATCTGATGGTTTTAAATATATTAATGCTAAGACCCAACTCAAAAAAACTAGATCCCACTATTATAACCATTAGGGAGCATCAACGAGGGAATAATGTAACTATGTAATAACTTAAATGACCTAGATCAATCAAAAGGTTTGAATGAGCATAATTTTTAGAAGCAATTATAACTATGGTTAAAATGTTTGAAATGATTTATTCCCCTTTTAAGTGCCAAAGATAATTTTCTCTTGCTTCCTTTCTTCTATAAATATATCTTTTAAGCTATTATTAAAGATCCCTCAGGCTGGTATGATTAGACTCTGCCAAAATTATATTTTATATCTATTAGATTAATGAATAGAACATTTTGTGGTTGTTTACCTATTTTTAATTAGTATTTTGTATTTATTTTATATACACAAGTGGTTCATCTTCCATTTCCATTTTCAAGTTCAAACTAAGTGTTAATAAAATTTCCTTGCATGTCATCTAGAGTGTCTTAATGTTGATGTCTCAGGTATATAATGGATAGTTGATTGTAAGTTATTTAAATCAACTCTTACCCTCATTTCCCTCCATCCTAAGTCCATCAAATTGACCTCTGGGTGAAGCATTGTTGCTTGAAAACTATTTTAAGAATTGCATTAGTCCTATTCATTGTCCATTATTGTGTTAATGAGTTCAATCTTGAGAGTGGATCTTTAAACATTAGATGCATCACCATATGTTAGAATAGGTTTTATTTTATGAAATATCTTAACTCTTTTCACCCCAACTACTTAGATAGATGCAAGATAATGGGGGAAAAAAGGTGCGGGGGTATAAAGTGACACCTTTTTTATGAAAATAACAATAGTTAAACTTGGAGGGAATGTTAGAGACACTTTGAAAAGGAATTTGACAATGACATAAAAACATGAATTATGGCATTTTGAATGTAGTTTCTAAATATATAGTTTTTTCTAATACCCATATGATAAAAATGTGAAAAATAGATGCATTTATGATAATAGGTTGGTCTTTTTTGTAAAAAGATAAGGAGAGTGCAAGTGTATGAACACACTTTTTTTGAGTAAATAATTGAATTTTTGTATGAAATTTCATATATAGATAGGTGAAATGTCGAATATTGTTGAGAATATTTTTTATTATATATATAATTTTTAAATAATTTTAAAAGTTAAGACAACTAAGAAATTTAAACTTCAAGTGTACGAACACAAATTTATGACCTTAACTTCATGAAAATCATTTTTTTAAAGAATAGTTGACAATGTGTAGATTTTTGAGATATAAGTTTTATAAACTTTCGATTAATATTAAAAAATTTATAATGGAATTTATGATGATATGTATATATTCAATAATGAGGTATGTTATGTATAAATTAAGTAATAATTATAAATAATATTCTAACATTAAATATTCTAAAAGTACACTTTCTCCTCTACAAACCTATATAATTTTTTTACAAAAATAATAAAATTTGTATGATCAAATATGTCGACAAAGATGAAAAAGACTCCTAAATTTCCTAGAAACTAAGTAGGCTGCTCCATGACTATTTTCAAGTTAGGTTTAGACCTCTCTAAGCCTATATGTAAGGAAAATTTGGAGGGAAAATGCAAAGAAATTTTTAAAGGACGTATGCCCTTTTCAAAGGACATACACCATATGCAAAGGGCATACTCCCTTTTCAAAGGATGCAAGCCATTTTCAAAGGGCATACACCCTTTGTAAAGGGTATATTCCCTTTAGAAATGGAATACAACATTTGTAAAGGGAATGTGTCCTTTGCATAGGGCATACACCCTTTTCAAATACTTCTTTTTTTTGTTGCAATTAGAATTATATTTTTACCAAGATTGAAAGACATTATTTTTTTTGTTTTTCAACTAGAGGTATTGTGTTTTCAAGTATAATTTTACATTTAATTTTATTTTATAGTTTATATTCTTAAAATTTAAATTTATTTTAATAAATATAAAAAATTAGGGCCACTCAACATCTTTTGAAAATGATTACAGAGCTATAAGAGTTACCATTTAGAAGTTAGCTTTTTAAATTCCATTCCAATCAATACTTAGTTTTCAAAATTTTAGGATCAAAAGATAGAATGAGAAACGAGGTTAAAAATAATTTTATGTATGTAATAGATCTATACCATTGATTATGACCCATATTTTACCTAATTGAGTATGCCCTACTTAATTTATCTACTTGAGTATTCCCTACCCGATTGAATACCCGAGCTTGAAGGTGGATTCTTAAATAATTTATGGGTTTTTCAATAAATGGGTCTATCAATATGCATAAATGACTATCATGTATCATTTAACTTGTAACATACCTATAGTCATGATGATATAGTCACTCATACATGACATCTATCTCATACCTATTACATATATGTATGCATTCACTCATACATGACATCTAACTTTAGTCATGATACGATAACTTATATTAGACATGAATGTAGCTAATCACCCTAATAGACTCCATTAAAAATAGAATAAATCAAAACACCATTAATATTAATTCTAAAAATCTACCATTCAATCTAAAATAAATGTCAGATAGATGGTCAATCCATGCATTCTTCAATTCCAATCTCATGCATTAATCCAAAGTCACATAGAATAATGTCATATTCTATCACTCTAGATTCACATAGGACACTCCCTCATTGACCCTCATCATCCCTAATGACTCCCTCATTGACCCTCATATTCACTTATCATCCCTATTCATTCCCTCACTAGTTGTCATTGTACCTCATTATCCCTAATCACTCCCTCATTTACTATCATCATCCTTCATTTTTACTAATCACTCCCTCATCAACCTTCATCATCCCTAGTCACTCCATCATCATCCCATTCATCCCCCATTATCATTAATCATCCCTAAATAATTACTCATCAAACCTAATCATACCTAATCACTCTCTCATTATCCCTCATCATCCCTTATCATCCCTGATAACTCCCTCATTAACCATCATCATTTCTTATCATCCCTAGTCAATATTTCATCATCTTTCATTATCCCTCATCATACCTAATCACTCCATCATAAACCCTAATCATCCTTAATCAACTCTAATCACCCCCTCCACATCTATCCTCATCCCTAATTGTCCCTCATCATACCTAATCACTCCTTCATCATTCCTAGTCATTCCCTCATCTAGTAAAATATGTTCTAATCTAGTAGTCAGAATAAATTTGTTTCATACCAAACAATATATTTTTTAGATGAATCTTGAATGGTGTTTCAATTAATTTTTTTCTAATTGGAGTGTACTAGGGCGATTATTCTTATTCATGTCTAGTAAATTAGGTAGGGTCATGATGGATTAATCTAGGGAGATTGTTGAATCATTTACATGGTGGAAATAAGATAATATCCTATTTTACTTTCATGTCAACAATTCATTTTGAATGATGAGGGATGATGAAAAATGATGATAAATCAAAAATTACCTCTTTGCACTTGCTTCGTATGAGGTTAAATCCTTCTTCTGGACGTAGTTATTTCCAATTCATTGAGCGAAAGGGCCAGAGCATTTTGGATCTTCTCATGTTTGTGATTTATTCTCAAATAATGATGTGGGTCATGAGTATAAATAATTAGCATTTTTTCCACTGACTTTCTTATGTCATGTTTTTCCCTTCCATTGGAATATTTGCACTTGTGTAGGAAATATGATAATAAAGTGGAGAGTGGGTTAATTTGAACTACCAATGCTTGCATCATTCCTCTATGGTGTGGTCTCCATAATGTATGTTTAGTTTTTATCATTTAGGTTTCATTTTTAGGGTTTTGGGTTAAGGGTTAAAAGTTTATAGTTCAGTGTTTTGGGTTAATTGTTTGGTTTTTGGAATTTAGGTTTTAAGGTTTTGGGTTTTTCCAATTTTAGGATTTAGGGTCTATGGTTTTGGGTTTGGGGTTTACGGTTCAACTTTCAAAGTTTAGTTTTTGGTTTTTAGGGTTTCAGGATTAGGGTTTAGTGTTAAGAGTTTAGGGGTCAAGGTTCTGGGTTTAAGGTTTGAGGTTTGGTGTTTAGGGTTTAAGGCTCATGAATTTGAATTTTGTGTTTTAGGTTTAGTGTTTAATAATAAGGGTATAGGGTTACGGTTTTATGATGTAGTGTTTAGGATTTAGGATTTTAGGCTTATGGTTTGGGATTTAGGGTTAAGGGCTTATGGTTTGGGATTTAGAGATTAGGGTCTAGGGTATAAAGTATAGGGTTTAAGGTTTTAAGGTTATATGTTTAGGGTCTAGGTTCTAGGGTTTAGGTATAATTATTTTGGGTTTAGGGATAATGTATTAGGGTTAAGTGTTTAAGGTTTAGGGTTCATGGTTTAAGGTTTATGGTGTTTAGGGTTTATAGTTAATTATTTATGTCTAAATGGAGTGTACTAGGGTAATTAACTAAATTTATGTCTAGTATGAGTGACTTTATCGTGAATATAGGAATATGTCATGTATGAGTGATAACATACCTACATGTAGTACTAGGTATAAGGTAGATGTAATATATGAATGACTATATCATTATTATATGTATGCTATTGGTTTAATGTTATAGGCTAGACATTTATTGATATTGATAGACCCATTAATTAAAAAATGCACAAATTATTAAGGATTTCATATTGAATCCACCTTCAAGCCTTTTACATGAATGTCCATAATCACTCCTTTCTCTATATAAGTTAGAATGAACCCTATCCTTTCAATATATGGATCACCCAATGCCCCCTTTCCTTTCTTTAGATATAGGTGATAACTCAATATTATGCTTTATGGCTAGAGGTTTAACCAGTTCCCCCTCTCCTTTCTCTAGATATAAGGATTAGCATTCAGGGTTCAAGTTTTAGTGTTATGGCTTAGGAATTAGGATTTAGGGATTATTATTTATATTTTATGCTTAAATTTTTGGGATTTATGGTTTGTGGCTCAAGGAACCAAGATTTTAGATTATAGGTTTTGGGGCTTGTTGTTTGGGGTGAGGGTTTTGGGTTTATGGTTTCACACTTAGGTTTTAGGGTGTACGTTTCATGGTTTTGGCCTTGGGGGTTCGGTTGAGGGTTTGGGGTTTGGAAATTAGTGTTTAGTATTTATGGTATTGGATTTAGTGTTTCGGAATTATGGGTTAGGGTTTAGGATTTGGAGTTTAGTGTTTGTTGGGTGAATATTTTGTCATCAACTCACTGATGACAAAATGGGTATATCAACCACAATATAAGGAGATTTATGCCACAAAAAGTGTAGGTTTACCACATCTTAATGAGATAAATCTCTCCTCTCATCAAGGGGAGGTTCCCTATGAATCACTTGTAAGATATATATGTATATATAAGTAAACAAAAAATAATACTCAAGGTAGTATAACACCATCCATCTCTCTTTTTTCAGAGATGATGTCCAAGGAACAAAAGAGGGAAGTCCCAGTCAGTGGCTGAAAGCATTCCTCTTCTTTCAAGAATGGTATCCAATACAGAGCAGAAAATCTCTTGAAGTAGTAACAAAGTCCACAAGAAAATCCATGAAAGCACAAGTCTTCCGTCGCCTCCTTCACTGATTCGAAACACACGTAACAGTAGAGTGAAACAAATCCCAAAGTCTTCACCTAAAACTACAATGAATAAAAGGGTTACCAAGATAAAAGTAGCTCAAAGTCTTTCTTTTATCCTTTAGAAACATCTTTAGATAATTTAAATACACACATTTTGCTTATTAAATCGAACAAATGAGAGATTATCAGGAAAGAGAACATAAGAACTCTTTCCTAAGTAACACAAATTAATCCAACACAAAGTCTGAGATAAACCTATTTCTCATTCATTCAATAAAATATGATTTAAAAATTGAGCACAAAGTCTCAAGAAGTGTCTCAATTTTAGCAGAGTTTTTACTCTCAATTATCTAGAGATAATTTTACAAAAGAGGTTCCCTCTATATATAGGGATAAACCTTCAAAATTGGAAAAAAGATTAAAATATTAAAATATCTAGTCAAAGATGAGTCATCCTTGACTTTGGGATATTTTCTAGATTTTTTACATGTAATTACATATTACAAAATTTCATGTACTTTTACATGACAAAAGTACATGAGAAGAAAGAATGAAGAGAGAATGGAGGAATGATTCAACTCTTGCCGCCGGACTTCTTAAGATGAGCATCATACATGGTGATAGATGCTTGAATTCCTATACTATCTAGCACAATGGTATTTTTAAAGTACACTTTGGCTTTGATTGTAGCATCTTTCAATGTTGTGATTGTTTTGGCATGACTAGTTAACCTGGTTCTTAAATTATCAAGAGTTAACTGAGTATCTAAAATATTATCCATAGAAGTTTTTGAAAATGCTTTCTCTTCGAAATCCCTTTGGATCATACCTTTGAATTCTTGAATCATCTCTTCTACTGAAATAAATTGATTATCTCTAGAGGTGAGCTCATAAGGCAATTCCTCTAATCCTATTCAATAGGCCTGTGTCACTTTTCTCACTAGCATCCTTAGAAGACTTGAGATCTTCGATCAGCGCCTTAAGTACCTAGATTCTATATATCAGTGATTCTTTGATTTCAACATAGGAATCTTTGTTGTAAATGATGTCGATTGATACCAAGGTGCGTTTCTTTAGATCCTTCATCTCTACCCACTTGCTAAGATATTTATTTATACTGTCAATATCTTGAGAAATAAGAGAGATGAGGTCTTCTAAATCTATCCTTATCTTCTTCATCTTTTCTATCTTCTCAGCAACCTCTGTAATCAAGCAAATTCCTTGTGTATGCATCTTTTCTATATAATCTTCAAGTACTTTCCCTTTCATGTAGGTTTTCTCCACTTTCTGGATAACAGGATCATCTATGGAAAAGGCTTTTGGGGTCGCTACTTTAGGAGCAAAAGTGAATCTCCTGACTATCACAGTCAATTATTCTACCTTTGCCTTGTAATAATCTTTCATCTCCTTTTCCCTATCAAATTTATGGACCATGATATCCATTGCTGACTGTAGGTCACTCTTTGCACCCTCGTGAGTGACTTTTTCCAACTCAACGTGAGAAATGGAGTAGTTGCTCATGTCAAAATCCTCTAGGGTTGCATCCTATAGAGGTTTGGCTATCTCCAAAAATTTGTGCCCCTTTTCCTCAGCCTTTTTTGAAAGGATCCTTGGTTTCTTAGGGGTCTTAGCTTTCACTGACACTATTTTGCCAAAATCAAAGTCATCTACAGAGATGGCTTGATTCTTCCTTTTAGGTGTGAAAGTTGATAACCAAGGTGGGAGAGTAGAAGAACTTACCGTGGCAACAATTCCTATAGTTGGTGTTACTAGGGTAATGTCTACACTACTAGTGGAAATAGCAGGTGCAGTGGGTGTAGCAGGTGAAACTGTATCAGTCACTAGCTGGTCAATGGTAGAACTTTATCTGATATTTAAAGGAGGAGATGAGAGACTAGGGATAAATCTTGAGGAGAAAAGGACGTCTCCAGAAGCACCTTGAGGATCACCAAAAATAAATCTAGAAGGAGAGGCAGCTCGAGAAGAAGGAAAACTGATGGGAGAAAGAGGTGAAGGAGATGCCACAGGGGATTAGGGTGGTGAAGAAGAAACCCTTGCAAGTGGTTATGCCCCTTTTTGGGGAGATAGAGTCTCAATTCTCTACTACTCAGTAGGCCTGTCATCTATCTCCATCCATTCTGCTACCTATTCTTGAGTGCTTTGTTCCCCAGCCCCCATAGCTATAGATTTTGGCTCCTTCTCAATAGCCTTCAATTTCTAAAGCACACAGATGATTCTAGGCTTGTAAGGCCTAGATGGAGAAGGAATGTCACCTTTATTTTTAGTTTTGTTATCTACTCTCTTTCTTATTTCTTCTTGGAATTTAGCCTCTGATACTATGATGAATTCTTTCAATGTGATTCCTTTGGCCGCTAACTAATCATTGGTGTTGGCCAATATTGGTTCAAATCTCTTCTTTAAAGAAGTCAATTCCTTTTGGGACCACTAAATTGGAGGAATAAGAGAGTTAGAAACTTTTTCATCCAGGTATCTATTGTTAATTATGTTTTTATCATCAACCAGACTAGGGGGAATATCTGCAAGCCCTAGATATTCAATCTACTCCAGAGTCAACCTATTGTAGTCCATTCTTTTGATCTCTTCCATTGTTCTCAAGTATACCTAGATGTCCTCAATCATGGGCTCATGAAATTGAGTCTTTCTTCAGATCATATCCTTGACACTCTTGTAGTCAAAATTGGGCCTTCTTTTGAATTGCTTCATGGTGACCAGTTGCATTTCTATCTCCATTACCCTTGCTTTAGCAGTGGTCAAAATTGAGTATCTACTAATTTCTATTGGGAACTGAAACCTAGCTTCTTAAGTTCCATTTGCTTAGTGTGTATGACAATAATCTGTCTACATATATCCATTAAGACTAATTTTTTAGATGGAAATCTGGGGAGCATGTAGGGATAGCATTGGTAAAAGCCAACGTGTAGATAGAAAAAGGAGGGGAATTGTAAAAACATGCAGTCAAAATTGTTGACGACCATCTAGGCTTCATCTGATACTCTTTTCTATTCTAGTTGAGGATCGAAAAGGCATAAAAACACCATGAATAAGGCATCATTTACCCTCCTAAAGTGATGGATTGATCCTTTTAGTGTCAGCTAAGGGTAATATGAATAAATTGTGGTGGTTCTACTGTCTCCTTCTATTTTCAAACCTGGAAAGGTTTGCATTGAGGCTATAATGTACACTAAGTATGAAGTCATATAGAAATTCAAAGTAGTAGACACTTTTGTCAACTGCTCATGAAGAGTGTTGCTGATCTACTCACCCCAAAAGATGACTTGTTTCCCTTGTAGAACTATATTAATAAAGGGATACATCTATTCATGGAATTAGGAAGAAGATGGTAGACCTCATACTCTGCTGAGAATAGTAATTAAGTCACCAACTTCTTTTATGAAATCACTTCTCAAAAAATTTTGTGGCCATCTAGACAAGTTGGCTCTGGGAGTCTTGAGCCATCTGTTGTTCATCACCTTTTTCGCCCTCTCAATATCTTTGTCGTACTCTTTTTGTGCCTTAATGAAGTCAATTTTCAGCACTTTGGTAGTAGGAGGGCACATGAAAACTTTATAGATAAATTTGGGGTCCAATCAAATTATTGTGTTGCCACTGGCATCTAACACTACCCTGGTCTCTATGTTATAGAACTGGGTGCACTAGAGGATGAACTCTATTTGATGCACCACTACAGGGAAAGAGGAGACTAGATGGATGTTGCTCTCAATGATTCTTTTCATCTTTGAGCTCAGGTTGGTCACCTTGGTTCTTTCCATGAACTCGGCCATATCCACATGGCCAATCTCTATGTCTCTAATGTCGTTGACATTAGAAGTGACCAAGGTGATTAGGAAAACACCTTGATACTGGTACTTCATGGCCTTCAACTTCTTTGGAGAAGTTTCAATCATCGAGATGAGCCTTTATTGAGAGGGTGCTGATGAAGGAGAATCCTCAGGGGGAACTGTGATAAGAATCATGATCGTGTAATTAGGGAAAAATGGGTAATTTAGGAAAATTGCACGTCAGGTGATCATGATCGAGGAAGGGCACTTGACATGGCTAAGGTGCGAGCGGGTTGGAAAGTGAGAGGAAAATGGGGAGGAAAAAAAATGAAAGGAATGAAATTTCTCCAGAGTTAGAGAAAATGGAGAAAAAGGATGCAAGGGTAGCAAAATTTGCTGCTCTGGCATGTGGGACGGTCTGCATGCATAGGTAGAAAAATTTGCCGCTTGTGCATAAGAGATAAAAATGCACCAGTGGTAAAATTTTCTGCCCGTGCATGTTAGGAAGAGAAGGTGTAAGGGCGATAGAATTTTCCACCCTTTAACTTAGGTGTAATGGCAGCAAAATTTTCCACCCATGTATACCTTGGTCGAGTAGATTTGCATCGGCGACAAAATTTACCATCGGTGCAAGAGAGGGGGGAACGCATGGTTAGGGCAGCAAAATCTGCCACCCTTATAGGTAGTAAGATTTTGGAAAGAAGTGAGGGTGGTGGAAATCTCCACCTTAGCATGGAATAAGAGGATGGATAGCCAAATGGGGAGGAAGGGAAGAGGAGGAAAGGAGCGTGGTGGGAGGAGACAGGTGCCCTGATGGGAGGAAGGGAAAAATGGAGAGGAAAAGAAAAAAAATGAAAACAAAACTTAAAACAAAGGAAGAACATGAAATAAATGCAAAAACAAAGACCTACCTAGAAAATGACGTGCGATGAGAAGTTGAATCCAATAAAAAATGCTTCTTCCTACTTTTTGGATCGTCTAGAGGCAGAGGACAGGAGGAGGATTGGAAGAAATAAATCAAAACGAATCAAAAAGGGATTAAATGGGTCAAAAATCAGCCCCAACTATTTGACGCACATGGCCATAAATGCCACATGTGAAAAATGAGGTAATGTAGGGGCAGTAAAATTTACCGCTCCTACATTGAAAATTAAAGGACATGCAGGGACGACAAAATTTGCCACTCTCGCATGTAAAGAAGAAAAATGCAGGGGCAACAAAATTTTCCACTCGTGCATTTTGGATGCAAGGGCAGAAAAATTTACCACTCCTACATAAAAAAGGAAGAGAAATGCATTGTCAGCAAAATTTGCCACCTGTGCATGAATTTTTTTTAAAAAAGACTAATTTTGGGAAAAGGAAAATTTGTCCCCTAGTTGCATCGAGACTGTAAAAACATTCGTATTTTGGGTAAAATGTAACAAAGAGATGTTACGAACTTTGAACGATGCCAGTTGAGCAACATGAGATCAAGAAAAACTCATCTCAAAAAATGAACCTAGAGAGAAAAAGGTGAAATGCACAAGTTTTGTAGGGGTTGTTCCAAAAATGAGCTGAGCTGATTTTGGAAACAACAATGTTTATGGTTTAGAGTTTAGAGTTTATAGTTTGGGGTTTGAGGTTGTAGGTTTAGGGTTTTGGCTTAAGGGTTTAGGGATTTAGTTTTAGTGTTTAAGGTTTTAGGTTTTTTTTTTTCAATTTGGGTTTAGAATTTTTGGTTTAAGAGTTAATGTTTAAGTTTTATTACTTATGGTTTATGGGTTTAGGCTTGGGGTTTAGGGTTAATGGCTTACATTTAGGTTTTATGGCTTAGGATTTTAGGTTTATGGTTTTGGATTTGGCGTTAAGGGATTACATTTATGTTTTAAGGTGTAGGGTTTAGGGTATAAATTATAAGGTTTAATGTTTTAAGTTTATATGTTTAGGGTATATAGTTTAGGGTTTATGGATTATTGTTTTTAGTTTAGGGATAATGTATTAGGGTTAAAGGTTCAAGGTTTAGGGTCTAGGGTTTAGGTATATTATTTAGATTTCATGGTTCAAAGTTTATCGATAAGAATTTGGGGTTTAGGGTTAGGTTTAAATGTTTAAGGTTTAAGGTTTAATGCTTAGGGTTAGGGGTTAGGGGTTTGGGGTTAATGGTTTAGGTGGAAATCGAGTGCACTAAGGTTATTATCTAGATTTGTGTCCAATATTAGTGACCATATCATGATCATAAGAAGATGTCATGTATGAGTGACTAAATGCCCACATGTAATATTGTGTATGTGGTAGATGTAATGTACGAAATGGTTGTATCATTTCTATATATATTCTATAGGTTACATGTTTTAGGATATTCATTTATGAATATTGATAGACCTATTAATTAAAGTTAATTTTTAAAGTTGAGAACAAGGTTATTAAGAGGATTCTAAGGCAAAAATAGCAAACTTCAAGTATAGTACATCTCCAAATTTTTTAATTGAGTATAAACTATATGCAATTGAAATTGCATCATGTCCATAAATCAATCTTGGAACATATGGGATAGATCACACATACACTTTTAGTTGGGGAGAAGACAATTGTTAAGTGGGAACATGACCAATGTGAGGATCCACTAGACCTAATTAGGGGATCACTTATGACAACACACCATGTGAGATAGGGTTATAAAGCCTATAGTGTAATACAATAATATAAAAATCCTAAAAGAGTCCTATGATTTAATAATTCACTAATCTAATAACAATAAAAATAAATCTAATCTAGTGCACACCAAAGATTGTGGCACAAAGTGGGAATTCGAAACAAAAAAAATAACTAAACTAAACATGTATTAGAAGACATATACTTATGTCAATGTATACAAAATCCTAATACATGGAAGAAAATAATATAAATGCATTATCTATCTACTCTTACGAGGGAGGAATAAATTTAAGAATAATTAACTCTGAAGATGAACCCGTTGAGCCTCAATCTCCCCCTTGTCCAAGGTGATTCATGAGAGATTGTCATGGTATGTAAGGACAACTAAGAGAAATTAGGTATAAGCTACACAACCTATCCAAGCATCTAAAAGCCTTATCCAAAAGATGAGATCAAAGATCCAAAGAAAGTATTAAACCCTAAAACTTTCTTCCCCAAGTAGAATGGTTAATAGGCAGATGTTCATTTGTACTTCTTCACTTAATTATTTTCTCTTATTGAAATGGAGGTAAATGACCTTGTATATAAAGTGGTAACTTGACCTAATTTTTTTTGGGAATGTCGATTGTGCTAGGTTGACCTAATCAACCTAGCACATTTTTAAGGCTAACTCTCTAGATATGTGTTAGGTCAGCCAAGAGGCCAACAAACCAAAAGAGAGCAAAAGTCCCAAAACTATACTAGGTTGACCTAGCACAATCGACAGGTCAAAATGGTGATAAGGTCAAAAATGAAGGATAAAACATAACAAATGATGAGAATATATAAGAATAAGAATAATGAGCTTGGGTTTAATGGTTTTATGTTGCTAGAGTGTGGATGGAAAGAGGTAAAAGGATCATAAATCTTACGAAGCACTAATGGTCTTCCCATGCCTTTCCCAGTGCACCTATTAAGGCCTGAACTTAGAGAGATTAAGAATTGATAGGTTATTTCAAGATACGAAGTGTCAGTAATTAATAAAATTTAAAAATATTATGTGTATACATATACCCTAGCTGAAGCTCATCACGTGTCATGTAAGTATAACACAAGATGGTGCTTCAGAGATAGACCATGATAACACACAAAATTGATGCTAAATATGGTGTAGTAATAAAAAAAAAGATAAATGAAAGAATTGTATTGAGAAACACATAACTTTAACTTACCTTAGTGTTGGAGATAAATAAATAGACTATAATAAATATAGGTGTCCAATGTAGAGTACACTAGGTAAACCTATATAAGTTAGTGTAAAAAACAACCAAAAAGAAATTTATTTGGAAGATAGGCATATGATAATGGAAAATAATCTCTACATCATCATGATTCTAATGAATTTTACGGTTTTGAAATGAATGAGTAGAAACAAAGATAAAGGTAAAACAAGAAATCTACCTGAAAATAAATGAAAGAATTGAATTTTGATAAGTGGTTTTAAATAAGGAAAAAGATAATTAATTTTTCATTTTAAATTATGAAAGAAGCTAAAAGAGAGCTCTAAGACTAGATAAGGCTAGGATGGTGAAGGAATGATAAGCTAGATGAGGAAGACACCCAGAGGTAATAATAAGTGCACTACAGGTATACAACTATGGATCTCAAACCAATTTTTGAAATTTGTATTGAATTAAGTAAATTTTTGATAAAATTTGTTTTTAAGCAATTATATATGTAAAAATTTAACAAACTTAGATTTTAAGGGTAGTAAATAAGAAGACAGGAAATGGGCTGGAAGGATTCATGAAGAAATTGAGAAAAATACACATTTTGGGGAAAATATATTGGGTCAACACATAGAACATACGAGGTTGTCTAGGTCGACCTAGTAGGTTGAAATAGGGTAAAATCCATATGGTCAACCTAGTAGGTATGGGTTGACCTAGTGTAATCTGTAGGTTAAAAAGCTAAAATGGAATGAGAAACTGGTTTATAAGGGCTAAAATGAAAACTCAGAACTAGGGAGGGGAAGATAAGAAGGTTTAATTAGAATTTAAATTCAACTATGATAAAAATAGGGAAATTTTGGTCAAATTAAGTTGATCAAGGAACCATAATAAGCATGGAAAAGCATGTACAAAGCCGAAAAAGGGCTAGAATGACCTGAAATGAGCACAGGATGGAAAGAGGGACCAAATAAGATAGAAATAGGATAAAATGAATAAGGTGAAATTAATTAGGCTTATTTTTAATTAAAATTATAAAAATAATGTGTAATGACATGGATGAACTAATACAACCTTTATTGTTTCTAGATTGCAGAGATGACTGAGATTTTGGAGGTTGTTGGATGTGTCTTGGTTGTTAGATTTGCTAGAGAGATTGACAGATAGAGATTGAGCTAAATTGGTAGCCATAGGTCTAAGAGGTATAGCTGAGATGTGTAGGATCCCTCTCAACACTAACTTGTTAGTCATGTTCCTAAGATGTTTGGAATGACTGACTAACACCTTTAGATGGGAGGTAGATAGGGATGTGATCAAGGTGGGTATCACATTAGAAGATGTCCATGTCATCTTTGGGTTACCCATAGTAGGAGCACTAGTAACCATAGGGATACCAAACAACTTAAAGGAGAGGAGAGCCTTATCTGTGTGGGATATAGGCTTAGAGATGATATTGAGAGGATGGAGATTCAATATGGATGACATGTATATATTGCAAATTCTAGATCTCTAGAAGGTGGTGATAGGCCTTGTGACACATCAAGTGCTCTATCATAAGTCAAACTATAAGGTACCACTATTCATGGTAACCTTGAGTAGGATGATGATGAAGGAGGGAATATTATATGATCTAGGTTCTATGATCTAGGTCTAGTTCATTCATGATCTATTCAAGATGTTAGTCACAGGGTAGAAGACTATGGGAATGATCATAATAATGACAACATGGATAAATGAGAGATTCCTCATGTATTGACTAGTTAGGTTGTCCCATGTGATCAATGATGGGTTACCTTGAGTATGTAGATGGTGGGATGATCCAGGCAATAATTTAGGTGACAATTCAGGTGACGGGTCTACCCTAATTGATGATGGAACTTCTAGGAGCCATAACTTTTACACCGTAGCTCCAATTGACTCATTGCTTGAACCATTAGAAAGATAATAATGAGGATAACATGGTAAGATGGCATGTATATTTTATTGATGAAGTTTTAACCTTGAAAACCCAATGAAAGTGCCCCAAATTTCAATTTTAGTAGTGCAGTCTAAAAATAGTAAGTTTCTAAAAATAGTAATTCCTCAAATTTGGTATTGTTGTAAATCATGGAAGTCAAACCAATTCATCTCCATTGAGATTGGTGACCTTACAAATCCTCCCCCCACCTTAAAAAAACATGTATAAATTAATATGTAACTTGAAATGGAAATCAGACATCTTTTCTTAGAGATAAGCATATGTTTGGGTCTATAAATTTTATCAATAAAACATCTCTTCTCAGAGATAGCATTATTTGAATTGTCTTTTTCTAGTTTCTTGAATTATCTTTCAAAAAAATCTTTTGATTTTTGGATCATGGGAGGAATAGGTAGCATGGGTCATGCCCCATGTGATAGCACTATAGTTAGTGAGATGTACAAACATCATGTGGTAGCCATATGGGCACATAGTAGCTACATAGGTGAGATGGTACATAGTTATACCAACACTAGAGAGGAGAGAGGTGATTGGTCACTATATGTGGTAGAGAGAGCCATATCCAATGGATTGGGTACCTAGATAGATGGTCTTACCTCATCTAATGAAACTAATATTGATGTCCAACTAGTGGGCTTGGCATATGAAGGAGCCATGAGGGAATAGGGGACTTAGAACACTAATAGTGAGGCCAACACTAAGGCCATATTAGGAGTGACCATGGACTGGTTGGGCATGATGCATGGTAGAATAGGATGTAGAGGAGGTAGAGATACTAGATGTACCAATACCAACCTCATGTGAGATGAGAAATGGTGATAGAGGACATGGAAGTGATGGAGATAAGAGAGAGTGAAGACTATAGACATCTTGTATGATCACACAGATGATCTATAAGATATGTTAGAGAGACCATTTAGATGGATGTTGAGATGGACACAAGCCATGATAGCCAAGTTCAAGCTGAGGTGACCTATTGAGGAGGTACTAGGAGGCCACATAGATGGGGAGACTATGTTAGGTGATCATGTAGAGGATGATATCATAGGACCTAAAACACAGATACTTATGAATATGGTTAAATTATTTCTTAAGTTTTTATTTGGTAGTAGAAAGATATAGATAGATATTATGAGATATGATAGTGATATAATATCCATCTGGTGTAATTTTTTAGGTGTACCTAAGGATGAGGAGGAGAGATGGGGGTCCCTAGTGAGGGGAGCACTCCATGAGATCTTAGATGAGACTCTACATCCATACAACCCTATGACATTCAAGGATCTAATTATACCATGTACCCCAACTTAGGTGAGTTGGTTCATATTAGCTATCAAGGTAGCAAGGTAGATATAGGTGTAGAGGGAGAGAGTGTAGCCACTAGTAGAGATGGGTGAAAGTGAGAAACAAGCTTATTAGGCTTGGGAAAATGAGAGAGATATGCATCTAGAGATAGTGACATAAATGATGTCAGTATATATAGTGATGTAGACTCAAATAACATAGGCACATACAACAACCTAAGCTGAGTTGGTGCAGGCATAGGTGCAGATATCACACCTATAGGGATAGGTAGAGGGATTGAGATATTAGACTACCTCCTTATAACATACTATTTAGAGGAGTTAGACTGAGGCCTCAATAGGCAACATGGCTAGGCCACAAGATAAATAGGGTGGAGCTTAACCCTAGTTCTGAGGATTTGTATATGGTTGTATATGTTGTATCAAACTTATGGTATATATATGATGTATCATTTTTGGCTTATTGGTGTTGGTTGTGTATGTTATCTTTATAGGTTCCATGTTTATTCATTATGGTTGAGGTTGTGGATGCTTTGGATATATTTCATTCTAGCACATGTATTTTATCTTTGTTGTATATGCTATATGAAATATATGTAATGTGGTTTATTTTCTAGCATTATAAGTACACTTTCATGGTTAAAAATAAATAGGCAAAAAAGGACTTGGAAAAATAAAATCAATAAAAAAAATGTACTACACACTAGTTCAAGTTGGGAATTGTGTAATAACAAAAAATGACTAAGTATAAAAAAAATGGAAAATAAGATGGTAAAAGGGGATTTATTTTTAAACCAATATAAAAGACTTTTTCACCAAATTAAAACAAGTCAAATCATACTAAATATCATGTTGAGAAGTATGACAAACAATGTAATAAAATTGAAGGTATGCAAAAGGGCACAAATGGTAATAAAAACAAATAAAAATTAAGTTAACCAATTATACTATTTCACAATGGGAAGTACAAAAGAAAACAAAAATTTCAAAAAATTGGTCTTAACTTTATCATACTAATTCAAGCTGGGAAGTATAAAAAATTTAGAAAATGGTTGTAATCTTACATGCACTTAGAAAATAAGAAAATAAAAGGTGAAATAAAAATGAAGAAAGCATAAAACATACTAAATATCAAGATGGAAAGTACATTAATGATGTGTAACCTCATAATCAATCAAATATTATGCCTTATTTGACACATTTAAGTTGGATGGGGACTTGTTTATTGGAAAATTTTATGAGGGTCAGGTCCTATCCATTGTCTTACACTGTAACTCACAAAAGAAAACCCAAGGGGTATCAAAACAACATTGGTAAGAAGAAAGATAAGGAATGGTAAATCAAGGATGTGGGTAATAGGATGGAAAATAATGTGATTTGTGAGGAATATTGGGTCTTATCCATGGTCTTACAAAGCAACTCACAAATTAAATCCCATGGAGAGTGATCGGTAACCAAAACTATATTTCCCAAGAGTAAATATGAAGGAAAGGGAATGAAAAAGGGAGTGTAAGAAGAAATACTTAGGCATATTCTAAGAATACCTTAGGAGGCAAGAGGCATACTAAGTACATGAGAAGAAACTAAGGAACTAGTGGTCATCTATGTACAAAGGAAACCTGTTTGAAATAGACATAAAGCTTTGTAGGCAAATAGGTGTGCTAATAAGATTAAATCATGATGGTATATTGGTATAAGGAAAATTAAAATGGACCTACCTTCCCACAATGTGTTCCCCACTCCTCATGACCCTTTATAGAGTTGTCAGTCTACTACAAAGATTGGGTACTTACATGAAAAAGTAGGTAGCACTAAAAGATTTTTTTTATTCTCCTCTTCTAATCTAATAGCCTACCATACCCCAAAGGACATCAGATCTACCTTGAGGCCAAATTTGGATTTTGATATTAGAATAGAATAAGGAGATGTGTTTTGAATCACGTCTTTTAGTGTGATTATACTTTTAAGAATATTCAGCATTTTTGCCTTTTGATATCATTGCCTTTTGTTTAAATGATTTGGATTTTAACTTTATTTTAAAGGATTTTTAAGATTCCTCCTCCATATGGATTTATAATGACCAATCACGAGAGAGATAGTTATACACATGAATGAGTTTTAGGCTAAGGCTAGAGAAAGCTAAGTGACCCAAGACAAAATATTGACTAGAACTCTTAGGCTTGAAAATAAACTGAGCATGTGATCTCAGGTCTCAACCATGTATATGCTTAGTTTGTATAAAAAGGAAGAATGGAAAAAGGATATCCAAGGGAGGACCAGTGAAAGGAAATAGTAATGAGAAAATATTAATTTCAAACTGATCACATGGTAATAGGAGATATTAAACAAAGGGAAGATAGTAAATGTAACCAAGTCACCATGGCAACTATCTATGAAAAATAAATATAAGAAAGAAAAAAATCATGAAGATACAAGGGAAGAGTTTTGATAAAAACTCTAAAGAAAAAAAAAAGAAATGATAAGGAAAAGACAAGTATATGTGAAATGTAAAATGATAACATAAGCTAACTATAGTATAATAAGAAGGAGAAACATGATATAGGATAAGAAATAATTTGACATAGTTTCAAATGATATAATAAAAAATAGAAATAAGATTGGATCACATGCCCAATCTAAATATAAATGAGGAAGTACCATGCATGTGCTCATAAATACTGGTAAATTTTTCCACACACGTTATCCAATACATGGAATAAGTCTATATAAAGCTATAATCAAACTGCTGCTAAGGTCTCATCAATCTTCATTGAGTACTAGAAAAATAATTCTCTTCTAATCTCCTCAACTAAAAAATTAGGAATGCTCGAAGGACCATGCCGAGGAGGAAAGTTAGGAAAAGGTTGATTAGGAGAATGGATGGAAATAGGATCTATGGGAGAAGAAGGAATCTCAGGTGGAGAAGGATCCATAGGTGAAGGACTCATAGGTGGAGAAGGATCCAGAGGTGAGGGAAGGTCCATAGTTGAAGGAATCATAGGTGGAGGCATATAATGTGGTGAAGGGGCCATAGGAGGTGATGGAACCACTAGAGTTGGAGCCATGGGAGAATAAGGAAGAACCTTATTATGGGAACAACCCATGGGAGGAATGTTAGAAGGTCTAGGGATGGATACATGATGATCTCTAAGATGTTATTGAAGAATATGGCAATGATTGGTATGATGCATGCCATATAGTTGCCATAGACAATATACCTCACCATACTTGGGTAAATATTTAGGAAGTACCTTTGGGGGATGTATGGTTTTGTCTGATGATGGAAAAGAAGGATGCAATGTATCAAGATATTGTCACAACTTATGGAAATGGGTAGAAGAGTGATTATTTATCTCATGGAAGCAACAAATACGTTTGTGAGTGGTTTTAGGAGCACTCAAAAAAGGAGGTGAAATAGGAATGGAATAAGTTAAAGAGGACTCATCAGCCCATTTGGTGGGGAAAATAACCATCTTAGGTAGTGGAATCAAACCATCATCAATAAAGGTTGATGATGGGGAAGGAGTGAAACTAGGCTCAACAAGAGGAGCACTAGGAAGAGATACATGAAGAGGCTCATAAACAGTATGAGAGGAAACAAGCTCAACTAGAGTGGAAAAAATAATATGCTTAACTATAGCTATCCCTACTAAAGAAGGGGTGGGATTTACAGAAGGTCTAAGGAGGACTACCCTAGGTGTGGTAAAGTGATAAGGTTTGGTCATAGCACAATCCAAGAGCATGGTCCTAAGTGGTTCCTTAGAAACTAGAGGTATCTGTGCCATCTCTACCTTGTGATAAAGAGGAAAAATGCAAGATTTAAGAACTATAAATGAAGGAAAATGATGAGATGCATAAAAAGACTCAAGTAAATAAGAGTGGTAATGAACAATATCGATATCATAGGCTTGGACAAGGCCACCTAAGAGAGGATCATCTAAAGAATATCCATCATCATAATTTGGAGTATAAATATCAATGACACAGGTCGAGATGACCTTGTAATCAAAATAAGTTTGGTGAATAGAGTGCCTAGTCTTGGTTAAGACTATGGGAATGTCATCGCAAGGAGGATTGTAAGAATGAGGCTACAAGGAAGTAGGGAGATGTGAGATGAGATGAGGTGAGAGATCAAAAGTTTTGATCTTTAAGTTAATCTCATTGGGCTCATTATCATCAAAGTCTAAAAGGTTGGGAGAAATGTTACCAATGAGCTCAAGATGCCCATTTTAACCTCTAGTTGAGTTGATAGGAAATTTGAAATGCTGTGACTCATGAAATGGAACACTAGGAAAAGGTTCAAGAGTAAGAATATTGAAGACACCATGATCTTAGAATTATTTAAAATTCTAAGGGTTAGTATCTTCTTGATTCTTGTAAATGGCTCTATTGTGAGGGAACTTAATGCATTAGAAAGTAGAAGATGCGATAGCTTGCATACGATGAGTCCACAACCTACCAATAAAGATGTTATATGAAAGGGGAAAGCTGAAGATCATTACCTTCATATGAATGGTGTAGGTGGGATGGTAATGGGAAACCACACACACCCTAAAGGAGGCATTTTACTTTTATCATATCCTTGGCATGTGTTGTATGTAGACTTAAGATTACATTCAAAATACCCAAGAGTCTTAATGAAATAAAGGGAGGAAACATAGGTGATATAAACCTCATTGATCAAGGATCACTTGATTTGGATATCACTTATTTAGATGCTAATAAATAATGGAGGATCATCTACATGAAGAAGAATCTTGTTCAGAATCATAGATGTGATAGGAAATCATAAAGAAAGAGAAGTGTCTAGAGTTTCATCAACATTAATGGACATCTCTTCACATTGTTGTAAGATACTATCTTTAGATCCAAATAAAGTAGCCTCCTATCCTGCTAGAGGAGGGTGAGGGATATTCATCTCAAATAAGAGTTATATAAGGTAGTTTCTATGATGTGGAGTTGTCCTCATGAGTTTAATAGAAGGGATTTGGGATGGAAGATTAGTAAGTTCCATAATGGGATCCCACTCATCATAACCCATAAGGAGATTGTTAGATATAGGTGCATAATGTTTAAGAATGTCTTCAGAAGGTGGATCCAAAGAGCATTGAAACTTATGTTGATAAGAATGATAAGGTTGAGAAGAAGGTTTTAAATTATTTGGTGATGAAGAAGTAGTTGGTTTAGATTGATCTTAAAGTTTAGAAGAAGTATTAGTAGAAATTCGATTGTTATTAGTATTTGAAGATGGTGGGAGAGAAGTAGAAATAGTATGAGATATGTCATCCAAGGGAGAATAATAAATTGGATCATCAAAAGAAATAAGATCTTCTTTCCCTAACTTAATTAAATGAGTTGGAGAAGAATCTTAGATAACATGATATATCTTATGGGAAGGAGTGTGGAATCATTGTGAATCAATGAAAGACGCCACTCTTCACATATTAGTCATGCTAACCCATTTCTCTTCAAAATTAGGTTTAACAAGATTCTCTATGTTATTGGTGGAAGAAGTGAGCTTGTATTGAATTTCTTAGACTGGTTGATGATTAGGCAAGGGGTCTTTATAGATAGCTAAATGAGCATTTGCTTGATTTAAGGCTTGATTTTTATCATGTGACTTATAGTATTTGAAATCAATCTCATAAGATTTTTGATGCTTATGAATAATAGAATCATGATCAAAATTTTGGATAAGAATAAATTCTATGGCTAAATTATGAAGTTGTTTACAAGTCTCATGAGAGTGACCCTAGCTAGCATGAAACCAACAAAACTTATTAGGATCATACCATGATTTCATAGGTTGAGTAGGGTTAAGATATTGAGGGAGAGGCTTAGGTAGATGTTTAATAAATTTGGATGAGGATAAAGGCTTATGGACATTAATGTTAATTATTGAGAAAAGAGGATCAGTGAATTATCGAGAAGGAGCTAGTTTTGAAGAAGCGGTAGGAATGATAGCTTGAACATTTTGAATGGTGTCATATGAATCAGTATCACCATCATTTTTAATATTATGGTTTTTGTTCTTAACTAATAGGCAAGTGCCCATAAAAGGTTGGGATAGTTTGAATTGATGCATGAGGAAATCTTTTATTTTGGTTTGATTGATAGCTTCCTCCAAGGTATGTGGAGAAAGGGTTCATACTCGATATTATAGTTTAGGAAATAAAGCATTTGTAAAGAGATGAAATACATTGTCATCTGCCATGTTATGTTCACATTTATTTGACAGTTCCATCACTTAACAAAATTTTGGGCAGTTTCATTTTCATTTTTTTTTTGCAATTTATGAAATGGGCCAAAGTGTTTTTAGGAAGATAAATAGTTTGAAATTCTTGCTCTAAATTATTTACTAAGTCCTCCAAACTAGTGATGGAGTGTTTACTAAGTTGATTGTACCAATCCAAGGCATCACCTATGAGGGTTTTGGATAGGATTTTGGTAGAAGCAAAGGTATTTAACTTGACCCAATCCTTGTAAATATTTTCAAATGTCTTGAGGTGAAGAGTGGGATCGGTTGATCCATTATAGTAAATTATAGGGGTTATACCCCTAATATCAATGTCAATAATTTGGGTAGTAAGAGGTTCATTTTGTGAATAATTGATGACTTTGTTGACTAATGAAGGTTGAAGAATGAGATTACCTTGAGAATATCAAAGAGGAGAAGGAAAACATTGGTTATGTGTGCCCCAAGTCATTGGTTGAGGATTGGATTGAATATTAAGAAGGTGGTTTTGCATTTGTATAATTTGATTTGTATTATGAGCTTGGAATGTGTTCATTTGATTAAAATTTTGTAACAATAGTTGATGAGTTTGATTGGTGTTATTAGAAGAATTAGTATCAGTGTTTGCATTGGTATTAGTGGCTTGGGTATCAATATTATCATTAATATGAGCTTGAGAAGGGATATGAGAATTTGAGGCACTAGTGGAAAAATTTGATTATGAAGTAAAAGATGGTCTAGTAAATGGTTGAGAAGAAGAAGCACTAGAAGCATGAGTTCCATGGGTAGAAAATGATGAACTAGTGGAAGGATTAAGGATAGTGGATCTTATGAGAGTCCCACTAGATGTAGAACCTACCATGTTAGTTGAAATACTAGGCATGGAAGTGGAAGAAGTTAAAGAAGAATATGGCATAGCATAAGGAGTCAAGATTGAAGGAAGAGGTTGAGAAGAAAATAAATTGGTACCCCCAAATGTAGTTGAGATAGTGGGATTAGGATAATGAGGTCCTTCAACTTGATGGCTACTTATGAGGTTATGGATGGTATAAGGATCCTCACCTCTATGTTGAGGGAATTTCATAGTAAAGAAAATCATTTCAGGAGTATACTATAACTCAAGCTGATCTTCTAAGAGAAGAGGAGGGTTTTTATAAAAAGAAGTATGAGGAGGGATCCCATAGTCCATTGTGTGGGTTGTAATATGAATATCAATAGAATTTATGAAAGGATCCCTACTTTGTCTATGGGAGACCCTATTAGGATTGGTAAATTCCATCATGTCTGTTGACTGAACTTTAGAGTTATCACCAAATATAAAGTTCATGATGAAAGGAAAAGGGGCAAGATGAGAAATAAAAGGATCAAAAAATGACTGTCAATAGTACTAGATCGACTTGGTCAACCTAGTACAAAATAGGGATTGTAAAATTGTACTAATTCCACATTATCAACCCAGTTTAGTGAACAGTGACTAGTAGAAAAAGGTAAAGGTGCTATAAATAGCACTATCTCAACCAGGTCAACCTAACATAATGTACAAGGGCTAAAAAAGATAATAGGTTAATAGGGTCAACCTAGAACAATAGATAGGGAAGAAATGAAAGATGATAATGAGCTATGAACTGAAAAAAGATAATTTTAATTAATTTAATAAAAGTAATAAGTACTAAAAGGGAAACAAATAGTTAATTAAATTGATGCTAGCCAATCTAATTGATGCATACAAAGCAAAGTCTTGTACTAGTACTAACTAATGAAATATTTTTCACACACAATTGATCAAAGAGAAAGTGAACAACTTGAAAGTAAAGCTAGCTACTTGATCAACCTATAATGTTAATTAGATTATTAATAATAATTTTAAGTGTAAAAGGAGATTGGTTATAAGAAAGGTACTAGATAAAAATCTATGGATAGTTTTAGGTAAGTTTAGGATGAAAGGGGATATAGTGGCAATGATATAGGCTTGGTATTGGGGCCTACCCCCTCACTTTACACACCATAGTGATAAGGGTGTTAGGGGCTTAGCCAAAATATACCATTAAACACACTTTATACTTGACCAAAACATCAAATCAACTTCCCCCTTGGTGATGAAATTCAAGTGGGTTGGCTTGGGTAGTCAAATGTTTAAATGCTTGTTGATGTTTATGTGGTTTGGCAATGTGTGAAAAATAATAAAACTAATGAAACTAAATGATTAATTTAAAACCACCTAATTAGACTATGTGAGCTATTTGAAGCATGCAAGAAAATAAAAATAAAGAAGTGATTAACATATATGGTTGATTCCAACTTTGAAATAAGGTATAGTTGAGAAAATATATAGATAATCATACATAACAAGGTCAACAGGGTCTAACCTATACTATGGAACCAAAGTCTGAGAATGAATTATATTAGTTAAGTCGACCTAGTTATTTGAAAACACACAGAACACAGAATTAGGTTCATAGGGTTAACCTAGTTGACTATGTAGGGGTAGTTTTAAGGATTCTAAACTATGAAAATAAAGTAAAGAAATATAAAGATACAGAGAAGTAAAAACTCACCTAAACGGTTTAGAGATAAAAATAGAGAAGATTGTTGATTAATAACCTTGGATAAAACTGCCAAAAACCTATAAACTAAGTCAAGCTGGTCAACCAAGCAATACAAAAACCTACTAAAAAGTGTTAAAATGCACTAGGTTGACCTGGTTGACCTAGTTGATTGAATAGGAAGTCTAAAATTGGTAAAAACTACACTAGGTCAAGTTGGTTGATCTAGTTGTCTAAACAAAGTTATTAAAGTTTTGGAACCTATACTAGGTTAAGCTAGTCGAGCCAGTTACCTATTCCTATAAACCTATGCACAGAGATAAATAAACTAGGTTGATAGGGTCAATCCAACATAGTAAATCTATGATAAAAATAATAATGAATAGAAATTAAATAAGTGAAATAAATCTTGTAAGGGTTTAATTCACATCAGGTTCACCAAAATGTATGTAAGTGGAAATGCATCATGTCCATAAATCAATCCTAGATCGGATGGGATAGAGCACACCCACACTTCCAATTAGGGAGCATACAATTGTTAAGTGGGAGCATAACTAATGTGAGGATCCACTAGACTTGATTAAGGGATCACTTTTCAAAAAAAAACATGTAAGACAGGGTTCCAAATCCTATAGTCTAACACAATCACATAACAACCCTAAAAGAGTCATATGATTTAATATTTCACTAATCTAATAACAAGAAAAGTAAATCTAATTTAGTGCACACCAAAGTTTGTGGCACAAAGTAGGGGTTAGAAACATAATAAATAAATAACTAAACTAAACATGTATTAGAAGACATATACTCATGTCAATGTATACATATTATTAATACATAGAAGAGAAGAATACAAATGCACTATCTACTCTTACAAAGGAGGAATAAAGTTAGGAATACTTACCTTTGAAGATTAACCCGTCAAGCCTCAATCTCCCCCTTGACCAAGGTGCTTCACAAGAGATTGTCATGGTATGTAAGGATAACTAAAATAAATAAAATCTACACTACATAATCTATCCAAGCATCTAAAATAATTATCCACAAGATGAGATCAAAGCTCCAAAGAAAGTATTGAACCCTAAAGCTTTATTCCCCAAGTAAAATGGTCAATAGGTAGATGTTCCTTCACACTTATTCACTTAATTATTTGTTCTTATTAATTATTTGTTCTTATTAAAATAGAGGTGAATGACCTTGTATATAGTGATAAATTTCCCTAAAAACTTTTGGGAACATCGACTATGCTAGGTCAACCTGGTTGACCTAGCATGTTTTTGGTGATAACTCTCTTGGTATGTTCTAAGTCGACCAAGAGGCCAACAAACCAAAAGAGATCAAAAGTCCCAAAACTTTACTAAGTTGACCTAGTCGACTGAGCACAACTGATAGTTCAAAAGGGTGTTAAGGTAAGAAATGAAGGATAAAACATATCAAATGATGGGAATAGATAAGACTAATAAGAATAAGCTTGGGTTTAATGGTTTCATGAGGCTAGAGTGTGGATGACAAGTGGTAAAAGGAATAATAATATTACGAAGCATCAATTTTCTACACACCCCTTTTATGGTGCACCCTTTAAGGCATGCACTTAGAGAGATTGAGACTCGATAGGTTATTGCAAGATACAAAGTGTCAGTAATCAATAAAAGTTAAAAATATTATGTGTATACATAAACCTCTTATGAATGTCCAATGTTATTATGTCAACACTATAAAATACTTACAAGTAAAGTGATTCAAAGCATTTGAAAATTAATCTAAGTCAATATCCTTCCTAGTAAGTAGATCAGGGCATCCTAACCTAAAGATTAGAGTTTCCATTGAATTCTAATTCTTAAGAAATCAATAAAGGAAATTGGTTTCTTATCCTCAAAGATAGTCTCCAAACATCTTTAAAAAGCTTTATATAATCCTTTGATGAGATTAGATTAATGACATCTTTTCAAGACCAAACACACCTATACATAATACTATAATAGTGTTTAGGACTTAGTCAATGTTTTGGGCACTTTGGTGTTCCAATTGGTATTTTGAGGTTGTGTAAAGAAACCTATGAGTCTTGTATCATTGTCTTGATATTTTCATTGAGTTTTTGAATTGAATGAGTTGAAAATTTACAAGGTAGTTGTAGACTTGTTTGTATCAAGTAATTAAGAGATATAATGATGTAGAGCTATGGTAAGATGTTAAAAAACATTCATTAATCTTATCTTTGATCTTGGAAAAGATCACTCTAGCTTGTCATGCTACTCTTATGTTCCTCTAGCTTCAACCTTATCTCTATAGCTTGATCACTATCCTTATTAGACCCTTTCAATTTTCCTTATGTCTTGTACTATTTTAATCACTTTTATATGATAATTAATAACCTTCATTACAATCATTCACATTTTTTTACCCTTTATAATTCATTCCCTTAGCAAACTAGTTATTGTTCATATCACTAGCTAGCATTTTTTTATGACTGTGCATGGTTTCCAATGGACAATTATCCTTTCAAATTATTCTAAACCATAATTTATAGCTTTCATAGGGTCAATCCACTTTTAAAAATATAATATTAATTCACAACCATATTTTCCACCTTCTATTAATCATTTAAACCTCCTTTTTTCTCACAGGCTATGTAAATAGGGTATCCCCTATGTATGACAGTTTTAGGTTCCCAAAATCAACTTACTACATAATATGTGATCAAAGTTCAATATGAATTACCTTTTGCATCATTCCTCTCTAAAACATATTAATATCTTTACCAAGTCCATGTATGTTCTCCATCCTCAACCCTTGTCCTTAAGGACTGACTATGACAAGCAAAATAACACTATTGCAAATAGTGGTTTGTATATTTAGACCTATGGGTATTCAATATTTCCATTCTCATTTAATTTATTATGTCAATCACATTCTCTTTTATCTTATACAAAATTCTATCAATCTCCTGGGTTCTTTTCTTAACATTCATTAAGTTACCTCACAACTTGACTATAAATAAGGATAAAGATATGCAAACAAGGTCTTACAACTATGTAACAATGTGTACTTATAAAAATGACATTACTACTTTCTTAAACCTTGAGGATTGGCAACAACAAATTTCACATCAAACACCTTCATGTCCTTATTATCACAATAGGTTAATGATCTATATCTTTAGCATCAAACATTTGTTCTTATCATTTAATTGAAACAATAATCTATAGAGATTCAAGAGTTCAAATATTATTTACACTAAGTCACCTCTCGTACCTAGGTCCTCAAAACCCTCAAAATGTCTATACTATCTTAGTAAGGCCAAATATCAAGCCATGGTAATATTTACTACAATAAACTTGGAGAAACACACAATACTCGTTGTTGCAAACTATAGCTTATAGTTATTATTCCAACCTACCATATAATACACATACCAACATATTCATGCCCATAATGGTCTATCAAGATTAAAAAAAAAACACAATAAATCAATATTATTCAGAGGACATAGATATACAAAACATTTTCTATCTGTATTCACTTCATTCTTTCTGAATTACAATATATAATCCATGAATGGACTGAATCATCTTCAATGAGGAATTGATGCATACATACATATTTAGATTCTTCTCCTTCCTATTGGATATCTCATCCCTTTTCTCTTCTTTACATCCTCTTTCAATAATGTCATACAACTACCTACACAACCAACTTTAACATTGCTTTCTTGATTTATTACAAGGGAAAAGGTTTCTTTTTCTTGAACCCATCATATGGGTAAAGGTTATATAACCAATGAATGACCTCTAACTTGAAAAATTATACCTTTATGACTTTCATTCCCCTATACATGACTTCTTTACCCTATTAAACCAATTTATTCTCTCATTATACTCTCTTAGGACCCCTTTTTGCTTGTTCTTTCTATTTGAAAATTAAAATTACAATTTTGGAGGGGAAACCTCCAATTCAAATTCTAAGACATCTCATGGCTTCCTAAGACCCTTGTTAGTCCTTTAAAAATGTAATTGAACCTTGAACAATATCAATTTACTAATTTGACTTGATGCTCCTGCATCATATAATTTGGCCTAATAGGCCTATAAAGGGTAGAGTTGTTGTCATCTAAGTTTTGAGTTGAAGTTATTCATTCACTTAAGACGATTGAGTAAAATAATTGGTGAAACCCTCATAGTATTTGTCAAAGAAGTGAAGATGTACAATTGAGTGTTTTAGGAATCAAAGAAGTGTTTTGCTTGAAGGTAAATTACTATCTTGGGATTGAGTACCCTATTATAAATCATTGAAAGTGTCTTTTAATCTGAATACAAAGGCTAAGAATTCAAGAGATAATACTAAATAATAATGTCATTAGTATTTCAATACCAATACTCAAAAGACCTTTTGTGATATACCAAGAGATAATTTATGGTTAAGAAGAAACCTAATTACAAGCAAGTTTCTAGAGGACCTTGAAGTAGTCTAAATTGAGTAATTGGAGAACTTAATTTGACACCAGTAGGGAATAATAAATATTAAGATATGGATCATGTATTTAGGTATGGCATACTCTTTGATATTAATTTATGGGTTGACTATTTAATCAGGTAGAGCATACTCAACTAAATAAAGTAGATAAGGAATACTTTAATGGGTAAAACAAACATATAATGCTTAATGATATAGATCTATTACATACGTAACATGAATTTTAACCTCATTTCTCATTCTATTTTATAATCTTGAAATACTAAAAACCAAGTATTGATTGAAATGGAATTTGAAAAACTAACTTATAAATGGTAACACCTACAGCTCTCTAATCAATTTTAGAAGATTCTGAGTGGCCTTAATTTGTTATATTTAGTAAAAAAAAATTAAAGTATAATAATACAAAATGTAAAATTAAATTAAATGTAAACTTATACTTTATTTTACTAAATATATAATTCCAAACAAAATACCTCTAATTGGAAAACAAATAAAATACATATCTTTCACTCCTTGTAAAAACAATAATTTTAATTGCAATAAAAAAATATTTCAAAAAGGGTGTACACCCTTTGCAAAGGTGAAAAGGGTGTATGCCCTTTAGACTACAAAGGGTGTATGGCCTCTAGGGTCGGGACTGATGCTTTGTTCATTCTGCTTTGGTTTTTTTTTTAAAAGGGTGTATGCCCTTTATGGAAAATGGATTGTATTTTTCATTGTGACATTTTTTCCCCCAACTTTGTGAATCTACCTAGTTTAGATCTTAGAAAGAGAGGTCCAAACTATCATATCTGAGGAACTAGCCTCATTAAAAACCCTAGAGGTCTAGTCTATATATATCACCCATAGCCTTCGACCATTTCCATATTAGTCCAAGTATAGGTTAGACTTGAACAATTCTAACCTCTATTGGGTACTATCTAGATAGCTAACAATTCTGGCATGCTCGATAGGACCACCTATTTACATAATTTTGCATATCTGAGTATAATAATAGATTCCAGAGTTTCATTTCCATATTTGTATATTTTCATGCCCCCTAGACTTGTCATAAGATCCTCTACAAAAGAGAAGGAGACAAATTTATCTGAGCTATCTTTCTAATCAATAAAGAAGAATAAAGCCTCTTAGTCAAAGCCTACACCTACACCTCTTGTCCCCCTTATTGGTGCACAAAATCCTTTTATTTAGGCCAATATTATTCAGCAAACCATTATTATAAATCCCATACCTCATATGGTTGTTCCTATAAGGCAGGACTTTATGCCATTCAATGTTGGTAAGCCTCTAAATTTTTCTCAATGGGATGATATTCTAGTCTTTGATCTAAAGGCTCTTCCTTATTTTATAGGGGAAAACCTAGTTACTTCTATAGAACATATTATAGAAATTGTTAACCTATGTTCAGTGCATCTTG
>JARHVA010007781.1:467500-609647 GCA_037957365.1 Torreya grandis
TAGGATAATTTTAGCCATGCTTATGCAATAGAATAATGAAGGTTTAGAGCAATCCATTACTTTTTTTAGTCAAAGATTTAGAAGAATATTAGGAGAGGTATTCTTTTATTGAAAAGCATGTGCTTTTTGTCATAACAGGTTTGAATTTTTTTAGATATTTGGTTTCAAATAACAAGATTATACTGATGGTAGCTCATCCTAGTGTGAAGGAGTTCATCTTCAGCAAAGACTTAAGTGAAAAGAGAGTTGGATGGGTTACTAAGTGCATGGAATATGATATTGAACTAAAGGTCACAAGTCCAGTCTGAGGTAAAGTATTGTGTGAACATATTACATAAGATTTGGAAGAATAAAAAGATATAGTTTTGACACTTCAAGGCACCCAATAAGAAGTTGAAACTACTTCTCCATCCAACTAGACACAATACATTGCTAGATTCCTTCAAATAAGAAGATGTCCAATGGGCTTAGATGCATCAAGGAGAAGATATTTTAGTTTTAAATCAATACCATACATTTTGATTGATGGAGTGCTTTTCAAAAAGGACATTAGAGGTATGCTTTTAAGGTGTGTTAAAAGTAATCAATCTGACAAGCTTTTTGAACAATTTTATGATAGTCCTTTTAGAGGCCATTTTGTAGCTAATACCAAAACTACAAAAAAAATTAGAGATGGTTAATTTTGTCCTAATTTATTTAAGGATACACATGCATGGGTTAGGAAGTGTGAAAATTCTATAATGTTTATAGGTAAATAGAGACTAGTTGCTATGTCATTGAAGCCTATTCAAGTTGAGCAATTTTTCATGCAATGGGGTTTGGAATTGATTGGTATGATACATCATCCATATAGTACTAGTCATAAGTGGGTCTTGATAGCTATAGACTATTTCACCAGGTGGGTGGAAGTAGTACCTTTGAAGGAGGTAAATGAGAACTCTATGCTTGAGTACTATGAGAGTCTAGTCACCCATTTTGGAATACCTTTTACTATAATATCAAACAATTATTTTACATTCCATTGTGAGAAGGTATGTGAATGGGATATTTAGAAAGCTATATATATAACATCTTCATCAAATTACTATCCATAGGGTAATAGACTAGCTGAGTCCACTAACAAGAACCTAATTCAAATCATCAAAAGAACACTGAAAGATAATCAGAGATCTTGGCATACAAAGATGAAGACTGATTTATAAGATGATAGGATCACCCCCAAGAATGACATTGGTCATTAATCTTAACTCTTAGTTTATGGGAGAGAAACAAGGCTACTTATATCACTGAATCTCCTAGCTTTAAAACTTGCACACCAACTAGAGCATCTAGAAAGTGATGCAATGGAGGTAAGGATGAATGAACTGAGAGAATTAAAAGAGATAAGAGATGATTCCATGCATAAAATGTGGTTTAAACAATATAAAATCAAGAATTTTTTTGATAAAAGAGCTTCATCAATGACATTCCAGCAAGGTGACATAGTCCTCAAATGGGATGAGGACCGTGTGAAGCCAAGGAAACACTCCAAGTTTGATAGCCTTTAGAGTAGACCTTATGTTATCACAATTAGAAAGGAAAACAATGCCTTTGAGCTTGTTAAATTGAATGGAGAGATAATCCCCATCCCTATCAATGGGAGGTATCTCAAGTTCTACTACTAGATTTATTCCATGCTATTTTTATATAGGTAGATAGGTCTATTTTTCCTCCAAGTGCTTTTGCACATTTGCTTTGTTTATTATTGCTTGGTCTATTTTATTGATTTCTTTTTATTTATTCCCCATTGCTCCAAAAAGTGTTTTCAAAAATCAAGTAGAGTCTTTTTGTATGTATCATTTCATTTATTTAGTCATCTTAAACAAGCCTGATCAAAGTCTAGGTCCCATGACCAACAAGTTGGTCAAGCCAGCTGAGTCACCAAAAGTGTTGGCCATTTTGGACCACATATCAATCTTTGCCTGTAGTTGGAGAAAGAATCCTAGTAGGGTTTTAATAAAGTATAAGATTTAATGGCTTAGAAATGGGTCCAAAAATACAAATAAAAGGATCCAAATAAGTTATCATATGTTTTGATCATTCAGAAGCATGGACTAGGTTGCACAAATCTTAAAAAAATGATCAAAACCTTGAAATATGAAAAAAGGATGAACTCTATAAGTTTAAAAGACTAGACCATCATTAGGATGTGTTCAAGAAAATAAATGGACCAGTCCACTTTTACATTTTATAAATGCACCTAAAAAAGCTCTGTGAGCTAAAATATTATAGCACCATGGATTTATTCATGCCAGAAACATGCCCTACAATTTTCATGTCTGCATGAGCTTTCTAACTCAAGTTATGGAGCTTCAAAGTTAGACCTGTAGGGTAGGACGTTCATGTAAGTGTCAAGTTTGAGATTTACAAAATGACCATTTGGGTTTAAAAAGTCCTTAAAAGGTTTAAATTTGATCAAGATATAATGGTCTATGTGAGCTTGTATACTAACAACATAGATATAAAGGTTCACACTAGGGTCAAACAAGTCAAAGGTCCCTGGATTATAATCCCTTAAAAAGATACAAGCTAGACAAGATCTGATGGTACATATCAATCAAATAGAGATATGATGGTGTGATTTCATTAACAAAAAGGTGGGCCCAATAAAATCTGACAGTCCATGTTCTTTCATACCAATGATCTGATGGTGTCTAGGAACTAACTAGAAAGTGGGCCTAATGAGATCTATGGCTTGCATTGCTTCATACATATTGATCCTATAGTACACACTAAAGTCAACATGTCAAAGGATATTCATGGTTGGAGATCAAAGGCTTGCATTGCATCATACATCATGATCCAATTATGTGTAGGAGCTTAAAAGGGTCAAGATTTGACAATGGGGATTTATGAGACCAATGAGAGTGAAGACATGTTGGTGCATTTTGATTGGCTTGAACAATATTTGACAGACAAGGCTAAACCAGAGGAACCATTTTCCACCAAGGCAAACAAGGTCTGGCAAGGTCATCTTCTACCATTAGAGCTTGATCAAATGCTAAAGAGTAGGCATAACCATGTAGTCAAGTATAAAGGACATAGAGGGACCACCATTAAATATTAATATGGACCTATAGATTGAGGGTTTGTGTCATGCAGGGTTCGTTATGTGACTATGTTCACCATTTTTAAAAGAAAGATCCATGCATATGGTGAACTCTCAATTCCCATAAAAACATAATGGGTCTATTTTGGACAAAATATAATCAAGAAAGGGGTTTATATAGTCTATAGGTATGCATCAACATAATGGTTATACGAAAAACAATAGTCTAATATTAGTTTTCCATCTATAGTAGGCATATGAACATGGGGATGAGTTTGAACATGATCCAATTTAAACAAGAGCTAGAATTTCAAAGGCTGCCATGAAGGCATACATGTAGACCCCAATGGTTTCATCTCCAGGACCAACTTCATGAAAAGGGCCCTTCTCTCCACTTTTACACACCATGATCAATTAGTGAAGAATAGCTACTACAACTAAGACAAATCTCTAACAGATTGATCAAATGGTTTTAACTGTATTAATGCTAAGATCCAACTCAAAACAACTTGATCCCACTATTGTAACCATCAGGGAGAATTGATGAGGGAATAATGTAACTATGCAACCACTTGAAGTGACTTGGATCAATCGAAAGGTTTAAATGAGCATAAATTGCAAAAGTAGTTGTAACTATAGTTCAAATATTTGAACTGAGTGATTACCTTTTTCAACACCAAAAAACTCTTTCTCTTGCTTCCTTTCTTCTATAAATATAGCTTTTGAGCTATTACTAAGGATCCCTTAGGCTGGTATGACTAGACTCTACCAAATATTATATTTTATACCTCTTAGAGTAATGAATAAAGCATTTTGTAGTTGTTTACCTATATGTACTTAATGTTTTATATTTGTTTGATATGCACAAGTGTTTCATCTTCCCTTTGTAGGTTCAAGTCTAACCTAAGTTATAATAAACTTTCCTTGCAGGTCATCTAGAGTGTCATAATTTTGATGTCTCAGGTATATCGTGGATAGTTGACTATAAGTGCTTTCAATCAAGCCTTACCCTCATTACCCTCCAACCTAAGTCCATAAAATTAACCTCTAGGTGAAACATTATTGCTTTGAAACTATTATAAGCACTAAATTAATCCTATTCATAGTCCATTAGTGTGTTAATGAGTTCAATCTTGAGAGTGGATCTTGAACATTCACTGCATCACCATATGTTAGAATAGGTTTTATTTTATGCAATCTCTTAACTCTTTTAACTTGAACTAGTTTATATATTAGAAAGAGAGGTCCAAACTATCATATCTAAGGAACTATACTCATTAAATACCTTAGAGGTTTGGTTTAGATATAGGCATCCCACAACCTTAGACCATTCCCATGTTAGTCTAGGTATAGGTCAGACTTGAAAAAATATTACCTCTATTAAGTGTTATCTAGATAGATAACACCTATAAGTGTGGAGGTTTCATATGATCTAACTCAATAGGACTCCCCCATAGTTGGAAAGGTTACAATTTGTTATAGGAGGAAACCAAGGGCTCATCTCCTTACAAAGAACCTAGTTATTGAGGAACAATTAGTAGGAGCACCTTCAATTCAGTAGCAGGCTACTAAAGGGAAGTCAATAAATGAATAAAGGGATATGGATGAAGAGGAGGAATTACAAAGAGAAAAATCCCTTATTCTCCAAGATAATAAATGAAAGACACCTCTAGGTATCAATCAATTAAGTGAGGATGCAACTTCTTTTGTCTCTTCTACTCCAATTTTCTCTCTTGTTTCCCTTTTTATAGTTGGATCATTTGAATCAGTTCCTCTTCAGTATAATGCCCAAACATCCCTAGTCACTCTAAATGTAGAGTATGTCTACACTTTCTAAACTATTTCCACTCTACCAGTTATATTCACATCCTCAATTTCCTCCACTACTTCTCTAGTTACTTCTGTCACTACCCCAGGACCTCCTAAAACTAAAATAAATGCTTCCAAGAAAGTTAGTGGAGAATCGATAAGCTTCCAACTCCATGTGTCATCAACTCAGATAGACTTTCCAATTCCTTCCTCAAGCTCTTCTCAATGCACCACTATGACATCTTCAAATAAATATGGAAAGAATAAACTAGTATACATAGTCCACCCACTTCCTCAATATGGAGGTGTGGATTGGTCTAAGATCATATGGCCTTCCCTTCCTAACTTGGTACTTGAAGATGCTTTAATACAATGATAAAAATATACATTGGTTGAGACTACAGCTGAAAACACTCAACCAATGAACTCACCCCAATTGGTCATCGCACAGTGGGTAGTTGATATATGGTCAAAGGCTTCTCAAAAGCCAAATCTCACAATCACAAAGCTACACATAGTAAGTTATATATTTGATAACTCTATAGGGAGTTTCTAAAGGCTAAGGAAGAGAAAAATGGAAGATGATACTGGAAGAGGGATCATATTGGAAGATATACAAGATGTTTTTACCTTGTCCAAAAGAAAAAATAATAAATAAGGGTAGTCCCCATACATAGAAGACTACAAGTCCTATCTTGAGATACAAAAGGATGGCTTGTTTAACTTGCATGAAATTAAAAAAGTGGCTAGCAAAGTAAAAGAACAACATTTTTAAGTTTTGAAGTAAATAAAGGAACATTAGTGAATGGTTCATGTTCCTCCAAAAATTGAGACCGAGGTCCAGAATACTGTGTCTAGGTTATATAATATTTTTGAGGCCATTGTTTCAATGAGGGAAGACTTGACCCCTCATTTTATTAAAACTCAAAAATTATTTAATTCTTTAAAATAGGATGAGAATAAATTGAAGTTACTTATTCTTTACACAACTAATAAGGAATACAACCACCTTGACCTCATGGCACCATTAGAGGCTTAAAATGTTCTCAGCTTGGTGGTCATCAGGACTCAAGAGGTTAGGGAATGGATCATGGTTGTTAAGGTAGTAATGCCTAAGTATGCAGAACATGAATCTCTCATTTTGCATATCCTAGAAGAATTAAAACTCTCACAAGCAAGAGACTCGGTAGGTAGGCTTATAAGTAGAATTAATTTTGATCAACTTCTTCAGCAGAATTCTGCCAACTTCAATCAAAGTCTCCAGGGACTTTCATTGGAAGGTATTGAGTCTAAGCTAAGATTTACAAGTAAAAAGGTTATGGAGGTGGAGATTTTTGGAAAAAACTTTTAAAATACAAAAAATGAGCCTATAAGGCTCTTAGAACAAGTAAAAGGGGTGCATAGACCTCCATTATTGAACATGGATATTATCTGGCATAAGCATGACATTGGGCACAAGCATTTTCATGTTTTGGAATTAAAGAATACATTTGGTGCTTCAATTTATAGTTTAGTCCCATCATCCACTTCAACACCTCCAATAGTTAGCAGTGCCATGCAAACATCTAGTCAACCTTGAGTTGAAGGCTAAATTTTTATGTTTACATGTAAAAAGTACTAACTCTTGTACTCATAGTTTACTTGTATTTAACACTTGAATGTAAAATTTTCCTGGACTATCTATGAGCATTCATATATTGCATCGCATTGTATATGTTAGCTTATTTATTAGACATAGTGGTAATTAACTATGAGCATGCATACATGTAGTTTTGAGACTAAGATTAGAACTAGGGTTATAATTTTGGAATGTAACTATGAGTTTTCATGAACTTGGAAGATGAGTTGACCCCTCTCCAAGTCTATTTATACATTTATAACCCTCATTCAAAAGGGTTAGAATTTTTATTTTTATCAATATAGAAAGAAATTAGTTTTGATTATCATGCAACTGTGTCAGTGATCTTTCTTTCCATCTCCATGCGATTAAGGTTTTGTTTTCTTGGTTGTGTTAACTCAATAATTTTAAGTGTGCATAAGCTATAGATAATTCTAACTGTTATTGATATATGATAGTTATAGATGTGCAAAATCTATTGAAAGTTAGTATTTTTCATTGAATTAAAATAATTATGTTAATATTTTGAGGTGTGTATAAGTTTTTTCTTTTGGTATAGTCATCTAGGTGTGTGTGATATATACCCTAGACACCTTCTTGGTCTGAGCTATAATCTCCTAAATAAAGGTGTGCAATAGAAACTTTAAAAGGAGAAACCTTCAGTTAAGATCATTAAGTTTTCTATGCTTTATTCCCAAACTCTTTAATTGCATTTGTTTGTAAGTGTGCAATAGCTACAAGTAGCATGCACTAGTTTTGGAAACACTTGTCCATAGCAGAAACCAATCTAGGAGGTGAGCCTTGAGACCATAGAATCTTCTTTTATGCTCTACGCTTCCCTCTTTTAAAGTTTATTTTGAGATATATCCACTTTAGCTTAATATTCAACCATCCATCTACCCATATACATTTGATTTATTTTAAGATTCATTTCACTAACAACTTGCATCCTCAGCCTATTATTCCACCACCTAGTATTTTAACCCATATCTACAACTCATTCCTTAGAATGGATTTTACCTCTATTCATATCCTAAAATTTTAGAGGTCACATTGTTAAAATTGGGTGTGTATAAAATGCACATCAACAATAATGTTGTTGAATCAAACATTGTTTTTATATATTTAGTCGTGTTGTTGATTGAATATATCAAGGGAGGATGAGTGTGATATGAATAAGCCATTGAAATTATGTAAGGATTTTGTGTTCTCTAAAAACTCAAAGTCTCTTAGTCACTATGAAACATGAATTGATAATGTGCATAAAGTAACTGAAAGTCAATGTGATTAAATCTTATTTTACAATTGAATATATTATTTTAAATTCATTTAATTTGTGAATTGAATGCATTAAGTTTCCAATTAGTGATAATTAGTGGAAATAATTTATTTTGATACATTTCATGTCTAATCTTTCTTATTTGAATGTTTATTTTGTACAACCAATTTTAGTGTGCCTTTCTTCCATGTGTCTTCTTTTCATTACTCTGGAGTGACTTATCATCTTAGTATGATATATGTCTCTTTTTAACGCTATCATAGATGGATTTCATGTATTTATATTTACTTATTTATCTTGGATAAATGTGGTTATGTATATCTTGTATGGTGGTAACTGAATTCTATCTCTTTGTAATTTATTTATCTTAGCCACGAGTTTCCAAAATGATGACACTTAGTAAGATCTCAGGTATCTTCTTATCTAGAGTATGAAAAGTCTTCATTGGAAATTGTGCAAACTAAATTTTAGTGGGATTTTAACATGTGGATCAATATTGATAATCTAAAGAAATAATTTAGACTTTACTTTTATACCTTGTGTATGTCAGACTCTGGATTAGCGGGATGGTGACACATGGATAGATCTTTGTTTTGCTTGAATGGATGACTTTATTTTTTATACTTTTTCACTTGAGCTCTGGGTTAGAAAAATGGGGACATGTAGATGGCTCTTCCTAATTTGCTTGCTTGGATGAATTAATGACTTATACTTTTCTAGTTGAGCTTAAGGTTAGTGGGATGGTGACACGTGGATGGATAATTTTGCTTCACTTTCCATCATGAATTTATGACTTATACTTTTCTATTTTAGCTTAGGGTTAGCGGGATGGTAACACATGGATAACTCTCATTGGTCCATAGAATCCAAAGATTTTATAATTTTTTTAAGTACCAGATAATTGTGGAAGGGCAAGATAATGCCACTTAGCATGATCTTATCAACCCTAATAAAATAAAGGCTTGGTCAATCATTGAAGGATATAAATTATTGAGATGATGCCATGTGACATGATTAGGTGATCCTACAAATAACCTAGAGCTGAAATGGAACAAACTAAACCTTGAAATAACTTACATAGGAAAAAACATGCAAGAATAAACTAAAACATAACACCATTATCTTGGTTAGTTATCCATATCAAATGGTTCATTTTTAAATTCAAATGTTTTTATAACTAATATATCAATGCTTTAACCTTTAATTTTAATGAAATAATATAGTTTTCAATCTAACTATTTAACCTTAGAATTTAAGATGTGTAATGTTTGGGCTATAAGGTTCTTTCATTCATGGACCATGTTCTATAGACTTTGCCTTTTGAATAAATATTCTAAGTATAAAAAGTGGGTCCCTATTTTAAAAATACCAAATGGGGTGTGTTGGGGTACAACAAGTAATCTCATGAATTTCTCCTTTATGATGGACTCCCAAAGGCCCATGTTTAACAACCTCCACAATTGTTCTCTCTGCATCATTCTTTCTACTTTCTTTCCTCCAAATGGATGGTATACAATCATATTTTGCTCATGTGAATTATCTTGCACTTCTTTCACCACTATTTTTTCCTTCATAAAATCCCTCAACTCCTCATGATTTCTCTCTATTTTCACCTATTTTTTATTTCTTCAAATAAACATGTAGATTTTTTTGGTTGTCCTCAACTTTTCTACCATTAAAAATAGAAAATATAAATTGATTTTCTTCATTAACCAAGGTAAATTTTGAATCTTCCCACTTATGGGATACCAAAAACTCCTTACCACATTCAAATAATGAGTCTCCTTCTTTTGATTCAACTAATATCACCTCCATATCCTCTTGCATGAGGATTTATTTTTTAATAGGATATTCACAAACTTATTTTGTTGTTCTAAAAATATATTTTGGATCCACACAACTTTCCTCCTCCTTACTATTTTCAAAAATAAACTTTAGCTTTTCACATGGAAACCTTATTATTTTTATTAATTCCCACTAACTTATACACAAGTAGTAAATTTACTCACACTTATTTACCAATTATTAATTTATAATAAAAATTAAATAACACCTTAAAAAAATAATTTATTTAATAATTAGTATAGAAAAGTTTCCATATGAAAAATAATAATTATTTTTATTATAATAAAGTAAAGTAATGGTTTTGTATTTTATAATTTATAAAACTAAAATAGTTCATAATATTAGAATATTTGGTTTACATCAGGTCTCTCTAAGGATAAAATAATTTGATATTGAGAAACAATTTAAATAAAAGTTATTTTATTCTTTACATACATATCCTCCTCCTTACTACTTATAAGAGTAGACTTGAGTTGATCATATGAAAACATCCATATCATAGTACCTTTCATGACAATCTTCTTCTTGTTTTCTCTCTCAATCCTCAACACATGAAGCTTCTTCAACCATTGTTTCCATAATTTTGGGTGTATAAAATGACTTTTTATGTGGAGGCTATGTGAATATCATAATGAGACTTTATATTTAATATAATATAGTGTGACCCTTTTTTGACAAGCTTACATGGCTTATTGTGGACTCATCTCTCATTTTAGTGTGTAAATGAATATAAAGTGTCATATTTTTATATGAAATTATAAAGTGAACAATATTTGTGTGAAAAATATCATAAAATATGATTATATTATTATATAATCTATGACCCATTATAGTAATAGGGATTTTACACCAAAAATGAGTACAATTATTGTTGTTAAAATATTTTCATTGCTATTTGAGAGTGCATAAAATTTATTATGGCATCAAAGTTTCTTAAATTAATACTAGATAGTTATTAGTGGATATTGAATTTGAATTTTTAGAGTATCTAAGTTTAAAGCTTAAAATTTTCATTACATTAGAGTGGCATCGTCAATTTAGTGGACACAACTTGTAATATATGGAGATAATTTTTTTCATTTTTTTTAATTTAACAAGTAGTTGATTTTACTTAGAAAATTAATCTTATAACTATTCATTAACCAATTAAAAAAAAAAAATCTAATTTTATCTTTTAATGGATAACATATGTTTGCACATAAATTTAAAGTGGACTATAATAAAAACTAATCCATAGTGGAACTAATCCAAAACAAGAGTCAATAGATAACTATTAAAAAGTATTTATATTTGTTATTATGCAAAAAGAATAAGAAGTTACATAATATAGATTGGCTAGTTCTTATCTTTGTTTTATAGTTTATATTAATTCTACAATAATAAATTGTTTTAAATAAATCAATTTTATATAAATTATTATTTATATATATTTAAATCATTTATTTTATTATTTTAATTTGATTTTATGATTTAAAAAAAATCATTAATAAACTAACAACTATTTTAATTTAGATAAACATATCTTTTTTATTAAACCATTTTTGAAAATATAATTATTAATTAATGCATGCATACATGTCATTTTTGAAATTATTATATTGACATAAATAAATTGATTTTTATTAATTAATATCAAAAGACTTTAAAATCATTCTATTAATATAAATAAAATATATCATGAAAATATATAAATATATATTTTTTAATTTTCAAAATTATTAAAGTCATAAATTATTTGTTTGTATCTTAAGAGGAACACTAAATGAAAAATTAAAATTTAAAAACCATCAAAATAAAAGCTATGGGATGTAGTTGTCATGCACCAATGCTCGTTATCTTTAAAAATGGCATCCTCCTCTTACCGATTCAAAGTCTTTTTATATCTTCTTAAAGAATGGGTACAATGTTGTACAGCTTGCAAGCTAGGAGACGACCAGGACAAGGTATATCAAAACTACTACTCCATATTTAGAGTAAGAGTATCTAGTTTTATGATTGGGTTGTTTTGCTATTTGGAATTGTAGCTTTGTTAGAGAAACTTGCCAGTGGGAACCTGAAAACCACAAAGCCAGAATAAAAACCAGACAACAAAGTGTACAGAAATATTTTTCACGCTTGATTTACAATAATAAATTAAAATATTGGTAAAAGTAAGCACGAGGCCCAAAACAAAATTCAGACAACCGGCCATGAAAATCCAAAGTGGAAGTACGAAGCTTCATCAGTGCTGCACAGTACTAAAAAGTATACATAAACAAACCCTAAGGAAACAAAAGGCTATAAACTCACAAGGCTCCTCCACCCCTTTTTCTTTCAAGCTTTTTCCTGTACAACGAATAATAAACAAAGTGAGACCCACCCGGCAGATATTTTTCTCTATTTTGCCGTTCAAGTATAGAATTTCTTGAGCCTGCAATCAACTCCACTGCCGCCGACTTTTTGCACTTTTCAGCTTGTATTCCATTTGCATACTGTTCTGCTTTAATGAAACATCACACCGAGAAGCTTTATTAACACTAGTTTATCAGACTTTTCTCAGTCACGTGATTACGCGTGATACTTTTTTTTCTTTCATCATCGTAATGCTTGTGCTTTACTCTTCCTAAATCTGGCTATAAATAGAGGGGAGGAGAACCGAGGTTTTTTCGTCCAAGCTGAAGCGGCATAGGATTAGAGTCATAAAGATGAAGATGGAGGCTTCTGCAAATTTTGTGAAACAAGTATGGTCGGTAGTGAGGGGCGTGGTGAAAACAAAGTCGAATGCTCTGAAAGAGAAAGCGGGTGATGTAGTGAAGGCCAAGACAGTTGTTCTTGGCCTCGTTAAGAACAAGAAAGTGCTCAAGGCCGTTTGTCATAAAATTAATGTTCTATTTCATTCTCAGCAAGAAGAGAATCGGAACAGTATGGCTCTCACGGTGTATCGTCCTGCTGTTTCTGAAGAAAAGTATGAGCAGGCTGAAATTGATTATCTGTCGCATGCGCTGTTCGAGTCTCCCAGAAATTCTATCTGTTCTATGCTTGATGGCCGAATTTCTGCGTGTACGGATTTGGCCGAGCTGGAAGATGAAATCGATGATTTGGCTGACGTTTTTATTACAAGATTTCATGCCCAGATTCGCTTTCAGAAGCAGACTTCTTTCAGGCAGTATCAGGAGATGCTTGACAGGGGCGTTTAAATGGCTTTGTTTTTCGGTGCACTTTCCTTTTTCTAAACAAAATAACACGAGAGTAGGTAATCGAGTTGGCTTTAGGGTTCATTACAAATTATCTGGTACTATTCTTTTATTAGTCCGATATAATTATGGAGGCCTCTTCTATCTCGGGTTATTCACTGGTTTACTCATGATTGTATTCACGAATTTCAAAATGAATGAAGAAACCAAATATTGAATGATTGATGATTTCTTTGTAAATATTGTATTCATCTCTCTAAAATTTTGCAACACAGTTAATTATATGAAAATGCACCTGCGGGGTTTTGTCTGTTCTGAGTTACGTTACATAGATATTGGTGTATGGTTTACTCATGATTGTACTCACGAATTTCAAAATGAATGAAGAAACCAAATATTAAATGATTGATGATTTCTTTGTAAATATTGTATTCATCTCTCTAAAATCTTGCAACACAGCTAATTATATAAAAATGCACCCTGCGGGGTTTTGTCTGTTCTGAATTACGTTACATAGATATTGATTTATATTACAATCTTTTTTGGTTAAGCTGTTATGATCAGGGCCATTTTATCAAAAGATGCAAATTCAATTATATAAAAATATTTATATAAAATAAAATTTCTCTTAATCCATCTGGACTGCCATATATATATTTTTTTTTAAATTAAAAAAAACTTACTTTTCAATTATTACATTTCGCTGTATTGACCTTTACTTGTAGGCTACTTTTCTTAAGAGGAAATAAAGACGGGGGGTTGTTTTTCACTTTGCTTTCACTTCATAGTTCTTTTTGCTTTCCTTCCTGCCAAAACTGAATCACAAATGGAGTAAAGGCCATTTGTCGTTGTATACAAGTTTAATTTTTTTTTGAATCTCTACATGAAATATGATAAATGATCTAATTTAATGTCGTTATTAATCTCAAAAGGCATTTTGAATGAAGGACGGTAGATATATATTTACATTTGCACGGGTTGCATGGTGTGTATATACACTATTTGGTTGGTATATATACATTATTTCGTGGTAAATATATATTAGTATTTGCATGATTGGTATGGTATAGAAAAAAAATCTTACCGGAAAGTATTATTAGAAACAATTTTTTATTTTTTAAAAAATTATTATAATTATTTTTTTTTTTTAATTTTTTTAAAATAATAGTTTTTTTTTTTATAATTTTAAGAATGGGTAAAGTTGAATTAAATTAGAAAATGCCAACTAAGAATTTCATTAATATTATGATATAATGTTTTGTCAAGGAAAATTTGTGGGTCAAAACTAGCCAACTTTAATAGAAGAATATATATGAAAATTAAAAAAGTCAATAAATTTCAAAAATATAATATTAATATTTTATGTGTGAATTGTTGATGTTAAAAATAAGTGAATTCAAATCAAAGAAAATTTAAAAAAATTATTTGGAATATATATTGATGTCAAAAAATAAGTGAATCCAAATCAAAGAGAATTTAAAAAATAAATTTAAAAAAACTACTTGATACACTCACACACCACACACACATACTTTACATTCATTTTATGAATTTTTCTTCCTAAAAATTTATTGACACATTAATCTATTATATTCAAAATTGGGATAGACTAGTTTTAAGATATTTTGTGAGAGATGTGTTGTGGGTATCTATCTACCACCTTCATTTCATTTATTTTATCCTTTTATGCCCTCATAAACTTCTTCTATAACTCATTTGATTTAACTGCATTAGTGGAGTTGATGAAACACTAAAGTTCCTTAAGTTGTGTCCTTCATGATAAGCCATGGACATTGGCTTCATCCATAATAAGCTATGATTTAGTAACATGTACCTTGTTTATAAGGCCATCTTTAGTAATTTTTATATGAATACTTTGACATATGATGTTCCTTCACTCACAAATTTGATTTTGGTTTAGAAAAATAAATAAGGTAAAATAACTTCATTGAAGGAAGTAAGTTACAAGAACTACTTTGCATTTTGGCCCTTATTAATTTTCACATTGATATCTAACATTATTGGTTGAGAAAAAAACATTATGATTTATTTCAACATATTTGACTAGGGTGAAGGCAATGACTAAAACTAAGATTTGATGTTAGGGATCTATACCCCTATTTATAAATTTGCTTTAGTAGATTTTTTATGAACTAAAAAATTATGTTCTATTTGTGGTTACAAGTTTACTTACGGAAGATATAAAGGAAATATGGTCAAAGAGCTTAATTAAAGGAAGACAAGTTGCAACAAAGGCCTTGAATATTCAAGAATAGGAACTATGCTAGTGAGGTACATCAAGTATTTAGAGTCCTAACATGATGAATGATGAGCCTCACAAGGATATATCTATACACTTTAATTTATCTTAACTAACGTTTCTTATGTCCAAGAATCATTGGCACGTTAATCTCCCATACATTTTGAATTAGGGTGTGTTTGTTTTGAGCTTACATGTGAGAGATTGTTCATGGATGCCTATCTACCACATTCATAAAAAAATCATGTAACACCTTCATATCCTTTGCTAATTGTCCTCCTCTATATTCCTAAACCTATCCTTTGACCCCCTTTGATTTTCATGCATTTCGCTAGCATCAAGTTACCATGGTTAGTAACATACAAAATATCTTAAAATGGATATTCAATCCTTAACATTGTATATTCAAACACTTAGTCACACAATTGCTTTTCAAACCAATTTGACCCAACATGGATTTGGATTGAAATATTTACAAAAGTGGGGATAAACAATACAATAAATAGAGAATAATACACAAAGCATTGCTAACCCCATCAAAACATATAATAATTAAATATGATAAGCTTTTGGGTATATAGTAGTTTTAGAAACAAATAATTTAAATGTACACACTAATTTCATAAAATCAACAGAAGGAGATTATAATGACTTTCCTAACACATATGGCCAACACTCTATAGGATTATTAGAACATGCTCACCAATTGATGATTAAAAAATAGTGTAGATACCAATTATACAATGGGCTAATATGATGAACTATTTATTCAATTTATGATATCACACAAGCTCATCAAACTAGTTAATAATGATGCTAATTCAAATGTGAATGTTTGAAACACATCATTATTTCATGAATTAGGGATTGATATGCAACATTTAAACATATTAAATCACATCATTAACAAATCTAATCAAGGAATATGACCATCAATTGGCACAATTTCAATGGAAGTGATACTAGGACCCAAGAAGTTACATTCCTCATTTTAGGTCATGCTTCATGATACACATCACAACCTATTATTGGTCCAACCTTGGATACATAATATGAATACAATACCATCTACATTATACGTGCGTTACATTTACACATGGAGGACATCTATATACATGTCACTAAGATAAGGATCATTTCAAATACCATATTCAATCACTATCTATTGTACCACATGAAAAAGAAACATAGGGTAAAATATAAGTTATATTTCATTGTAATCATCAATTCATCAATTTAGCTCCATCAAAGAGGCAATTTTCAAAATTACCATCCCATCCTCATATGCTACTAAATAAATCACTCAAATGGAATCTTATCACACTTTTGACTTCACAAAAGCTTGATTCAAACATGCCTACACTAAATACTTATGATAATAATGCATATTTTGATTATCATATTATGGGGTATTCAATAAACAAATGTTACAAATTAAGACATAAATTACAAGATCTTATTGATAATAATAGTATTCATATTGCTAGACCTTCAAGATAACCAAGCTCATAAAGGGATAAAAATAAGAATTCAAAACATTTCATGATTACTAAAAGTGGGAAATCTATCTATGAAAAACTCAAGCATGTTAATAAAAAAAGCATATAACACATACTTAGCTTACATATATAGATTAAGATCTTGATATACATAAATTTGTCTCAGAGATATATGAAAGATGACACCAATGCAATGGGACATTAGTACTAGTAGACCACATAAACTCTTTTAGTTGGTAGTAATGTTAGGATTATTTTGATGATCCAAAGTATATTTGTTAAGTTTTAGTTAAGTTTGTTTTTATGTTTAAAATAAATTTCATTCACGGGAATTGGTTATATCCTATAACCACTTGTAAAAGATTATAAAGCTTTTACGTTCTTTGTAAATACTATCTTGAATTAATAAATTTTGATATTTTCTATTTACAAAGATTTGTTCAAAATGTAATTGATTTATCATTTCCATGATTAGCTGGGCTAACAGTGGTATCAGAGCCACATTAAAGAGGATTTTTTTAGTAAAGTTTAAATAATTTCAACAAAGTACAATGCTTCAAGGAGAGAAATCAAATGAATAAAGAGTGTGGATGAAAGAATACATTAGCATATAGGTTCGACTACATCCAAAGTTGCTTGTAAAGCACTACTTGGGAGACTCCAGAAAATGCCTGAGCAATGGAAAGATTTTTTAATCAGGACTCAACAACAATTTTGGCATCATTCAACAAATCAGTAAGCTTTTTTTATTGAATAAATTTGTGAACTTTATTTTCTAGCAAATCATTTAAAATACAATGACAATAACTATATAGTGACAATGGATTTTCTTATTCTATTCTGATGTTAGCACATGAGTACAACATGGCTAGGGTAAAATAAATTTAATTCTCTTCTCAAAATTAGAAAAGTCTCCACAAAAGTGCTCAAGATGTCTTTCAAAAAAAGGCCCTAAAAATCCACATGGAATCCACAAGAAGGCAATTTGTTGGATTTTACATATAAGTAAAAAGGATAGTAGATTTTTTACTTTTAGGTAAAATATTAAAATTTTTGCTATATATATAATTTTATTTTCACAAACAGAAAACAAAGGATATATAAGAAATTCATGTTGTTTCTTTATATCCTAAATTTACATGTGGATGAATTAGCATGAATCCTTTGGTAGTCACTTTCCAAACAAGAAGTCATGGGGTCAAAACTCTTATTTTGAAAAAAAAATGTTTTTTATTTTTTTAAAATATTCTTTTCAAAAATAGGAGATATTATGTTTTAAAGGGTTTTTTCAACTCACCGATATAAGGGTGTAGTTATGATTTATTGAGACTTTTTTATCTAGTGGTTCCTTTTTTTGAAGGTGGTTATGTGACCAGTCAAATTGTAAGTTTTTAGACATTTTAGACACATTAGAATGGTTAAATTTCTATTTTGAAGCCTTGTTATGTGATTTTTATACAAAATGTATTACACATAATGTTGTATAGGGGCATTATCAGTGGAATCTAACACCCTATTTTTGACAAATTTCTCTAAATGTATTGTATACACCAAACTAAGATTGTAACATGTCCCACCACTTGTGTTGTCAATGATGATGGTGTTATAATTTAATGTTTACAGGTCCCTAAAGATCTAACAGGCTAAAAATATCCAACTAGATGTTGGAGGATAATTTCTCTTCTCCAATTCACTATTTGTTCAACATATGGGTTTACTACTAGAATAACAATTTTTGGTTTATGTACTTTACTTTTAGTTTTGATTTTCTTTCAATAAATTGATATGATTGCTAAGGAGCAGACAAAGTAATTTTAATTTGTTTTTATGTTACATAGATTCTCACCTCTCAACTGATAAGGGGAAGATATTACATAGTGGCCTTCAATCAGTCATCAGTGGTTATACTAGTCAGCAATAGATTTTTTAGCATTTTGAGTGTTGAGAAAAGGCATGCATGCAATGTTTGTGATTATTGGGCATCCAAGATATGTGCCATACAAAGTACTAGAGGATCACTTAGATGAGTTCTTGTGTGGGACTTTATATGGGTCATTGTAGTTGGATAGGCTTTAATTAGGTTCTACTACAATACGGTATGATGATCATAGGGGATAAGCAGACCTTGATCATGTTCATCATCCTTTTATGAATTAACTCATAGGGTGGGCTTCTGTATGGAGTAACATTAGTTTTGATCAGTACCATGATGTACAGTGTGCTAGCTTATAGATGTAGCAGAGATTCATTTATGACTTCATAGTCATAGCTTTAGATCTTCATCATATATACCTCTTTGGATCAAGGGGGAGTTTGTTGAGATTATTTTGGTGATCCAAAGTATTTTTATTTATTTTTAGTTAAGTTTGTTTTAAAGTTTAAAATAATTTTGGTTCACAAAAAATGGTTACATCCCATAACCACTCAGAAAATATTATAAATCTTTTACATGCTTTGTAAATACTATCTTGAATTAATAAATTTTAATACTTTTCATCTACAAAGCTTTTTTTAAAATGTAATTGATTTATCATTTCCACTATTAAATGGGATAATAAGTAACACATATCATTATACATAACATATTCATGTTTTTATGGACCATCCTCAATTATCCTTATATCTTGTACATATACCCTCACATTGACCATTATTTTATCCCTTGGATTTGTTTTCATTTGACTCTTGCATTTTTTTATGTTTATCTTAATCTTAAAAATGTAAAAACATTAATCCTTTATCACTCTATATATAAAAATAGCCCCTACATGTAAAGTCTATACCAAAAAATATTGTATTTCTCCTAATGCATGCTTTGGTAATCAAATTCATAATCGACAGTCATAATATTTAAACTTAGTATAACTAACACATAATTTTTCATAGTCATCCTCATTTCTAAGATAATAGATACATAATATTAAAACAAATTATAAGTTTCATAAAGAAATGTCCAAAATAGGATCATTTAGAGATAAATCTAGTATTTCTTGAGATTGTATGCACACAAATCACTATAGACTTACATCTTATTAAATCAAGATGTACATTCATTCTTCTGCATCCCCCACCATCTCCCACATATATTTGGAACATGATCACAATGTGGGTGATTTAACAATTTTAGGAATATTGGGGTTTTATTCCCAATTTAGTTAAAAGTTCTTGATTAATAAATTAGTAAATAATATGTAATAAATAAGATATTGATTTGTAAAAATTATTTATAATTAGATATTTTTTTAAAAATAGTAGTAAAATATAGAAAATATGACTTAACTTAAATTGTGTTGATCTGATTCTGATATTCATTATGCAGGCTTGGAACACTATCACAAATAAGATTCTAACTTTCATTTTTTGATTGGATAGGAGCACTAAAAGTGGATAGGAGTGGCACCAACATTGTAGTCCTTATTCAACACTATTATCTTGAGAGTTTGTGTGTTCTAGGTTTTGTTTGGCAAGTCTATGTGACACTATCTCTAAATTTATGAAGCTTCACCATCAGTAGAGCTCCTTGTAGAGCTGATTTTCTTCATTTTTAAGCCTTCAATGTACTTAAACAAAACTTTAGCAAATAGGAAAAATGGGTTTGTGTGTGTAATATGCACTAGATGTGCTTCAAACCCCATGTGTGGGCACACTACCTATATACCAATAATTTTAAGAGGGATCAAGCCATATGTAATTCTCCCTTTGAAAGTGCTTGGTGAAATTATGATATGAGAATGCAAGGAAATGCTAAATTGGATGTGCTTGAGATGACTAGGGACTGGTGAAGAGATTTAGAGGTGCTTAGAACTATACTAAATGGATATATGTGGAGAATAGGGAATATTTGTCTGTGTGGTTTCACTTGTATTTTTTCTTACTTGATAATATTTTCCAACCATTTCCAAATGATCTTTGAATGGGATTTTATAGGGATCTATTGGTTATGGACTGAATTTTCTCATGTTAGGCTAACAAGGAAAAGGATAGGGAACTAAAAATAATCAACCATTAGGGCCAAAAATGAGCTTGGACAATAGCATCTAAAGTGGAAAATACTGGCACCAATGCTCATATCCTAGTTGGCCGCTATTGTCCTATGTAGACAAGACTTGGGGGGATGGATTGGTCATGAAATAAAGGTCTTAGCTCAACCAAGATCAGGTCTGAAAGGCTACAAATGACTAAGAATTAGTGAAAATAAGCCTATGAAGGTCATGATAGAAAGGAAGAGGGACCTATAGGTTGGGTGTCATTAGTCATGCTCAAGTTACCAATTTTTGCATTTTATATGACTACATTTATCCTCCTTTATTCTAGTGATGCAACAAAGTGAAATACTAGGATAAAAGAAAAATAGAAAACATACCTAAACTTACCTACAAGGGTAAAGCCCATGAAGCTATGTGATGTTAGGTGTGCATAGAGAGAGCATGTTGTGAAGTTTAAATCTACAAGATAAAACAAAGAGTAGATAAATTCTTATTAGATATGATATATCTAAAATAAGAACATACAAAGCTAGGTAAAAGAGAGGAAGAGAAAGGAATGAATTGTTGAGCTGTGGAGCTAAAAGCTTCACTAATGAGCTAGCACAGTAACCATCATCGGTCAGAGCCAATCGACATCAGTTATGGTCGATTGACATCGGTCATCTTCAGACACAAAACCAATCGACATCGGTTAGGGGTTGGCTGACATCAGTCATCTGTAGATCGACACTGACTTCTATGCGTTTCTTGGCATTTCTTGAATTAGATTTGTTCTAATTTTAAATGAACTATTAGTTTGCATGTAAAGACTAATTTTAGTATTGAGTCTACTTTTCTAATTATTGTTTGCTTTGGGTTCTATTTAAGAGACCCATGGGGCAGTATTGTAATTAAGAAAAAGGGGAACAACTCAGTAATTGAGTTGGTTGTAATTGAGAGAGAGAGAGAGAGAGAGAGAGAGAGAGAGAGAGTGAACTCTTGAGGGAGAATTACTGTACATCTGAGAGGTGTGAGGAGAAAGAGATTTCTTCATTATATTTCCTTTTGGAAGAGTTTAATACAGATTGTATTGTTTCTCATATCTCCTATTCTTTTCTGTTTCTAATTTTTAGTTACTGATTACTTCTAGTTTATTTTCATGTTTAGTTGCTTATACAAAAGTAATCAATTGTAATCTAAGATCCTAACAACTAGTATCAGAGCAGGTTAGTGTTTCTTGATTACAAAATTCACTCACAGGGGTTTCTAATTGAGTGGGAGTAAAGCAATGGTAGAAAAAGTAAACTAAGAATGGATAAATTTAATGGAAAGAATTATCAATTATGGAGGATGCAGATTGAAGATTATATGTATCAGAAAGATCTATATTTACCATTGAGTGGGGTTTCAAGTAAGCCCACATATATGCAAGATGAATAATGAAATGTTCTTGATAGAAAGGCTCTTGGATATATAAGGTTGAGCCTGGAAGCTTCTGTGATTTCCAACTTATCATAGGCAAAGACAACGATAGAGTTAATGGATACTTTGGCAAATTTATATGAAAAACCCTTAGCTTCGAATAAGGTATATCTTATGAAGCAATTATTTAATTTGCAAATGCAGGAAGGTGGATATGTATATAGTCATCTTAAAGATTTCCATGAAATTTTAAATCAGTTAAATTTAGTCAAAATAGTTTTTGATGATGAAATTAAGGCTCTCTTAATCTTATACTCTTTACCAGAAAGTTGGCACAGTTTGGTAATGGCAGTTAGTAATACTGCATCTACTTCAAATATTTTAAAAGTTGATAATGTTGTTAGTGTAATCTTGAATGAAGAAATTTGCAGGAAAAGCACAGGTGAAACATCAGGTAATGCTTTAAGTGTTGAAAGTAGGGGAAGGAAAAGAGAGAAGAGCAAGTAAGGGAAATCAAGGTCAAAGATGGGAAGTAGATCCAAATCCAAAAATGGAAGGATAACCTGCTAGAATTGTGGAAAGAAAGGGCATGCAAAGAAAGATTGTTGGTTGAAGGATAACAAAGAAAATTAGCATGAAGGTAATAAAGAAGCAAATGTTGCAGGTATTGTTGCAAAAAATGCTCTTACACTTTATTTGGATAATGAAGTAGAATCATGGGTTTTAGATTCTGGTGCCTCTTTCCATGCAACTCCAAATAGAAATTTTTTCAATGATTATGTCCATGGAGACTTTGGAAAAGTTTATTTAGGGGATGATGAGCCTTGTCAAATTATTGGAAAAGGAAAATTGTAATTAAAATTGCAGAATGGAAACACATGGGTGTTGAAGGATGTCATGCATGTACCCATCCTAAAGAGCAATCTGATTTCTATAGGAAAGTTGGGTGATGAGGGTTGCACAGTAACTCTCATAGCTGAATCTTGGAAAGTTTTGAAGGGTGCACTTGTATTAGCTAGAGGTAAGAGAGTAGGTACACTTTATATATCTACTTGTATTACTAATTATTCTCCTTCTATTTTATCTACTTTAGATGTAGATGCAAAGTTGTGGCACTGTAGGCTTGGTCACATGAGTGAGAAGGGAATGAATGTTCTTAAGTCAAAAGTTAAGGTTTCAGATTTGAAAAGAATAGATCTAGATTTCTGTGAGCATTGTATTTTTGGGAAATAGAAGAAAGTGAGGTTTCTCAAAACTAAGTCAACAAAGAAGAAGCACAAGTTGGAGCTTGTTCACACAGACGTGTGGGGACCAGGTCAGGTAGCTTCTATTGGAGGATCAAAGTATTATGTTTCTTTCATTGATGATGCCACAAGAAAGGTATGGGTTTATTGCATAAAGAGGAAATTTGATGTTTTTGACACATTTAAGAAATAGAAAGCCTTAGTTTTCAATGAGAAGATGATGTACAGTGATCAGCTCAAGAGGTTAAATAATTTTGAGCAGGGCAATCTTGATTTGGAAGAAGTTATGATCCAAAATGAGCTCACAGGTAAAAATCATCACTCACAGGAAAACATAGAGACTGACATCGGTCAGGCAAAAATTGATGTTGGTTAGGTGGAGATCGACGTCGGTCAGGTGGAAACTGATGTCAGTCAGGTGGAATCGACATCGATTGGGTACAGACCGACATCGATCAGAGATGACCAGGATCGGTCACTGTCAGAAGGAAATTTGGGCGGATAGCAAGCTATCAATGAGTCTCAAATGCCCATAAGGAGGTCTGAAAGGGTAAGTAAACCTCCAATTCATTATTCCCCTTCTTTATACTACTTGTTGCTCATTGATGGTGGAGAACCAGAAAGTTTTGATGAGGTAATGCAGGTAGAATTTAGGAAACAGTGGGAGCATGACATGAATGAGGAAATTGATTCCTTGGAAGAGAACCATACGTGGGATTTGGTTGAGTTGTCAGTCGAAAAGAAAGCGCTAAAAAACAAATGGGTATACAGGTTAAAGGAAGGAGAAAATGGAAAAATGAGACATAAGGCCAGGTTAGTAGTAAAGGGATTTGCACAAAAACCAAGTATTGACTTTGGTGAAATTTTTTCTCCTGTAGTAAAGATAACTTCTATTCAGAATGTATTGTCTTTAGTTGCTATTGAGGATTTGCACCTTGAGCAGCTTGATGTTAAGACATCATTTCTTCATGGAGATTTGGATGAAGAGATATATATGGATCAGCTGGAAGGTTTTGAGGTCAAAGGTAAGGAGAAATTTGTGTTCAAGTTGAAGAAAAGCTTATATGGTCTTAAGCAAGCTCTAAGATAATGGTATTTGAGGTTTGACAAGTTTATGATAGAGCATGGATTTAGTAAATGTCAATCTGACCATTGTGTTTATTTTAACAGATTGGATAATGGTAGTTATATTATCCTATTACTGTATGTAAATGATATGTTTGCTACAAGTTCACACATGCAAGAAATTACTGAGATTAAGGTAAAATTAACTCAGACATTTGCCATGAAGGATTTAGGAGTAGCAAAGAAAATCCTTTGCATGAGTATTAAGAGAGACAAAAAAAATCATAGGTTGATTTTGTCTCAAAATTATTATGTGAATAAGGTGTTGGAGATGTTCTATATGAAGGATGCAAAACCAGTAAGCACACCTATGGATGGACACTTCAATTTAAGCAAAGAATAGTGTCCTAAATCACATGATGAGGTTGAGTACATGAGTAGAGTTCCATGTGCTTTAGTAGTTGGGAGCTTGATGTATGTAATGGTAGGTACTAGACCAGATATTGCCCAAGCAGTGGGAGTTATCAGCAAGTTTATGGCCAATATAGGAAAGGAACACTGGAAAGAAGTTTAGTGGATTCTCAGATATCTAAGAGGGACCAGTAGTAGGCATTTATGCTATGGAGGGTTAAACACTTCTCTACATGGGTATGTAGATTTGGATATGGCAGGTGACTTGGATGGCAGGAGAAGCACCACAGGATATGTGTTCACTATTGGTGGAATGGTGGTTAGCTAGATTTCAAAGTTGCAGAAGGTTGTTGCCTTGTCTACTACAGAGGCAGAATATATTGCAGTCATAGAGGCTAGTATGGAAATGATTTAGATGACTCGGTTCATGGAAGAGTTAAGAAAGGAGCAAGAGAGTTGCATATTGTATAGTGATAGTCAAAGTGCAATTCATTTGGCAAAGAATTCAGCTTTTCATTCAAGAACCAAACATATACAGCTTAGGTACCACTTCATTAGACAGGTATTGGAGGATGGTCAGTTGAAGCTAGAAAAGATCCATATGGATAAGAACTTTGCAGATATGTTAACAAAGCCAGTAACAAAGGAGAAGTTGAATCTTCATTCAATTTTTTTGGTCTTCAAGATTGAACTTGGAGAAGGAGAAACAAGCCAAAGATGTCTAGAGGATGTTGCTGTACAGGTATAAGTGTAGTTATTTATCTCCAAATGGGAGATTGTTGAGTTATGGAGCTTAAAGCTTCACTAATGAGCTAGCACAGTAACCATCATCGGTCAGAGCCAACTGACATTGGTTATGGTTGATTGACATCAGTCATCTTCAGACATAGAACCAACCAACATTGGTTAGGGGTTATCCGACATCGATCATCTGTAGACTGACACCGACCTCTATGCATTTCTTGGCATTTCTAGAATTAGATTTGTTCTAATTTTAGACGAATATTTAGTTTGCATGTAAAGACTAATTTTAGTCTTGAGTCTGCTTTTCTAATTATTGTTTGTTTTGGGTTCTATTTAAGAGACCCATGGGGCAGTATTGTAATTGAGAAAAGGGGGAACAACTCAGTAATTGAGTTGGTTGTAATTGAGAGAGAGAGAGAGAGAACTCTTGAGGGAGAATTACTGTACATCTGAGAGGTGTGAGGAGAAAAATATTTCTTCATTGTATTTCCTTCTAGAAGAGTTTAATATAGATTGTATTGTTTCTCGTATCTCCTATTCTTTGTTGTTTCTAATTTCTAGTTACTTATTACTTTTGGTTTATTTCTATGTTTAGTTGCTTATACAAAAGTAATCAATTGTACTCTAAGATCCTAACATTAATACACCTCATCAGGTACATAGACCAATATAAAACCTATTATAATGTTAAGTGATGTTGATTAGTGTTGGATATGTGTTATACCAAGAGTAATATCACAAACAGAGCTGAGTTCTCAATTCTCTAGAAAGTGGCTCAAGAATGCAAATGCTTGCCCTTTGGCTCCATTTTAACCTCCTAAGTGAAGTTAGGTGGTCATGCATGTGTTAATAAATGTTTGGAATATGTGTCCAATCCTTTTGAATAGGTGGCTCAACAATACAAAGGCTAGTTAGATGTTTGTCTCCATCATTACCCCATGAAGTAAAGCTATAAACTGGTATCGATATGGAATGTGTGTCATATGAGATGGATCCTAAATCCCATGAATGTATTTTGATATGAAAAATTTGGCATGGATATTCAAATGTATGTTGGAAATGAGGCCACTCTTTTCCATTTCAAAAGATGGATATTAGGCTTATATGAAAGCCACTCTGAAACTGAGAATCTAGCTTATGTAGAAGCCACTCGATAACTTAAGAACTTGAAAGTTAGGTTTGTATGAAATCAAACCAAAAATTATGCCAACCACCTAAAAATGGAATAAGGAATGCAACTATTAAGAATTTTTGGACAATGTTAAACTAGGAAAGAAAAGAAACAAATGTGCCGCACACATTACCCCCAATGACTGATGTCTAAAACATGGATTCTAATCTGGAAGTTATACCAACTATCATATCTAAAAATAGAAGTGAGATCCATCATGCCACACATGATAACCCTATATCTATATTCTCTAAGAAAAATGTGTACTTAAACTATTGATTTTGAATTGGTATGGATATGCAAATCTGTAGTTGAACCTACTTTTTTGCTTACTTTTAAAAATTATAGTTTTTTTATTATTTAAATAGGAGCATTGGAAATGGATAGTAGCACCACTGGTTCTAGTCTTAGTGCTATTGTCCTGGGCCAAATTTGATGACTATTATAGATTCTTGATTATCTACTTGGTCTGTTCTATCTATTTTTATGTTTGGTTTCTATTCTAGGTTTTTTAAAGCCTAGATTTTTTACTATTAGGATCTCTAATCTCTGTGACAAAATCCCTATTTTTTGCCCCCTCTTCTAAGGGTAGGAATGAAGACCCTGTAATTACTACCCTTAGATGAAATATCCCTACAAGTATGTTATGCTACAAAGATACATGATATATCACTGATAATCGATGAGATTTCTCAAGATATAACATAAATTATATTGAGAGATTATTAGATCAACAGGGGTATATCTAGATGGATATAACAATGTAATATCATTTATAATATGTTGAATTATAATTTAATGTCTGGTTAGTTATTAGTTGTTAGTTGTAGGGATGGAGCATGATGTCCATCATGGCATCCAAGAAAATATGATTAATGCATGATATGGATCATGGCATTACATATAATAAAAAACAATCAAGTAAAAAGCACACAAGGTAAGAATCACAAAGCTTAAAAGAGTGGCCAAGGTGATAAGTAAATAAGGGACATGGGCATATATCACTCAAACTAAAAAGTAATCATATAAGGCATGTTCAAATGCCACATACACATAGTTGAAACAAGAAAATTGGTATGAAAGACATAATCACATAGAAGAATATAGGCAAAGGACATTAGCAAATGCCCTAAAGCAGACACATGAATATAAGCAAAGAACATTTAGAAATTTTCTAAGGCACATATATGAGACAAGAAGGAACTGGAAATGCAATCACATAAAGATATGTTAATTAAAAAGATAAAGCATGTAAAGACTAGAAAGATAAAATTACATCTAATTAATCAAAGCAAGAAGTAAATTATGTAAGACATGTTTAGTACAAGACTAGATATTTGCAAATAAATACACAAGTGTTAAATACTAGTGAGTGTCGATAGAATAATCTATGTAATCTAATGAATAACATACATCAGCATGATAACCAGAGTGTGTGGTGTAGAAATTACATAATCTAGATGGTGTAGTCATGTAGAGGATGCCCCCAGTGGGTATGTATATTGATGTGTCTTGAATGTATAAGTAGTCCCCCTCAATGGGTAGATTGAAGTAATCAAAGAGCTATATATCACTGAACACACTCAAAGAAGATCAAGTGAAGCATGGTAATGTATATAAATTGACATACAATAGCATGGAATAGAAAATGTAAGTCCTAGCATAATAGTAGCAATGCAAAGCATGGATGATGCATATAATCAAAGTATGTTTATTATTTTTGACATATTTGAATGTTTTTGTATTTTGAAATTTTGTATTATTTTTGGTATTTTTGAGAATATTTGAACTATGTATAATCAAACATAAGAAACTATGTACAAGTAAGCGAGAAAGGATTATACTAACCGATGAGTCTCATGGGAGACTCCTTATCATGGTGTTATGTATCAAAGAGAGGGATCGTGTGTGATCATGAAGCATGATGAAAATGTTGAGACTATGGCTCTAGAAGCTATATATGTTGTAAATGATCTAAAATATCTAAAATAAAATCCAACTATGGGGTCCCCCTATAACTCTAAGAAGTGGATGAAATTGTAGGGCTCTTAAGGACCCATTTGGTAGTAGGAGAAGCTCTCTGAACATGTGCTCTACATGTAGATACATGAGATCTCAATGAGACTACCTTGGGTGTGAACAATGTAGCTAGAATCTATCTAGAATCCTAAAGTTGTGGAGGTGTATGAACCCTTTGTGCTATTGATAGATTCCTCAACTATGTTTGAATCTATACTGGAGGAGGAACTATAATTGGTGGAAAAATTTGAACTAGAAGTTATACTAAAACTAGTGATTGCATTGTAGAAGATGGCTCTGAAGTGGGGAGTGGGAACTCATATGGAACTCCACCAACTATAATAACTTGATTAATGTGAATTAGTTTCACACATCTATGAATTTTAGAAGGTACTGATCAAAAATTTTGAATCCATGGTTGACCAAGTAACATATTGAAAACTCCTACACTGGGAACTATAATGAATGGTGTGGTGACATGTGTTGGAATAACCTATAGATAAAGTACAGTCTCACCCAATGAACTCTATATATGCCCACTAAATTCACTAATAATTGTGTTTATCGATGTAATATCCTGCCTTGAATGTCCTAAATTTTGAAATAATGTCATAGTGCACATGTTTACACTAGATCCATTGTCTATGAGAACACTATGAATAAGATGATTATGAATGTGAGCTCTAATAAAGAGTGCACGATAATCTGAATCATCCTTGATGATCTCCTACTCTAAAAAGGAGATGGAAGGTCTAGCTAGAACTCTAGCATTATATACACCAATCATGTTGCTCAAAGGATGTGTCTCAACTGAAGGTGCCCTATATGTATTTGGTGGTGGATGTGCATTATATGCATGGTGAACCCTTGATGTGTCCCCTATCTCTTATTTTTAATGATGTGTAAAAGGATATGAAAATATTTTCAATTCTTTATCTTAAGTTTTCTTTTTTGGAGGAGGTTCAACTAAAGTGCCAAAATCAATATGATTACCATCTATTAAATCTTGTATCTTGTGTCTCAAACTAAGGCATCTATGTATTATATGGCCTAGTGCCCTATGAAACTCAAAAAATTCATGCTAATCATATCCCCATGGAAGAGGCTTGGTTGGGTCAACTTCTTAAATAGGAGGGAGAGATATGATGTTACAATCTAATAACTATTGTAAAACTCTAGCTGGAGAAACTAGTAGATTGATAAATGTATGTTGAAGAGATGTTGATAAAACCACATGTTGAGGGGGATCTAAAGTTTCATTAACTATAGGTTGATTTTGAGTCTTGTTATCATTGACCTTGACCTTGTATGGGACTTTATTGTTACTCTTCTTGGTTGTTTCTAGGATACTTGTGTAATTGAGTTTGCCTATCAAAATTAACTTGACTTCTCTTTCCTTTAGTGTGTGACATAATTTAGTGAAGGAAGAAAATCTTTTGAACTTAATTGATTCATGCAAATCTGGTATAAGACTTTGTTTGAAGAGATCCTATAATTATTGATCGGCTATAGGGCTAGTCATCTTAGCCAAGATAGTCTTATATTGAAGAACATAATCTATGAGATGCTCATTTTACCTTTGTTTCTATTGTGAAACTTGAGCATTTGAAACCTTATCACCAATTTTAATGCTTAAATGAGCTAGGAACATGTCAGCTAAAGGATTGAATGCACTAAATGATTGATTTCGTAAACTATAGAACCATTGTAAAATAATCCTTTAGGCTTCATGGAAAGACATTGGTAAGTAACTAGTCATTTGGTACATAGTGCAAGCATGCTACATGAGAATATCTCAATTATGTCTCTGGATCACCCTTGCCATCATATAGAGTAAGCTTGGGTTCAAAAAAACCTTGTGTAAAGGGTGTAGAAGCAATGTGCCATGCTAATGGTGTATGAAAAAGAGAAAAAGAATTAAAATCCTATGTAGGTATAGAGGCACCTTGCTCAAGCTATAGCATCTTGGATTGAAAATATCTTATCTCTTACATAAGGGCTACCACATCAGGAGATATGGATGTACTAGTTAGAATTGGTGGCACGGAGGCAGGTTGGGCTGTCATAGGAGGTTGTTGAGACATAGTTGCTCTTGTAGTGTCATTTACAATTGGCTACTATATGAGAATGGAAAACTTAACTTGTTTAGCCATTTTTGTTTACATGAGAGATTTTAATATAAGAGTATGATCTCAAGGATATTCCTTAAGTCTTTCTCTAAAAATTTGGAGGATCAAATCTTTGTTGAGTATAACTTCATTATCAACAATGGGTGGAAGTAGATCAGTATTCTAATGTGGTGGATCATGAGCATCAGTTTTTACATCATCATTATTATTCTCATATTTCTCTTTTTTTGAATGATTCTCATTGAAATTGGTATAATTTGGATGTGTAGAATCTATAGCTAGAGTTTGAACATGTTGATTATCCATAATATATGGTCAAGTTAAGGGAATCTGGGTGAATTTAGGAGGATTGCCACTAAGTCTTACACTTCATCTTGAAGGAAAAGATGCAAATAAATTATGTGGCATAAGGAAAAAAAGTGGATAATAGTAAAAATGATTAAATTGATATGATCTGAACAAGGAATTGGAATGTGTAAAAAATGGATATGGAGATTACAGACATATAAGTGTAGATAGGATTACAAAGAAAGTTAGTCAATCATTACTCCATAAATAATGAAACATGCATAAATAACTAACTAACCAAGCCTATCTATTCCTATGGAAATTACAAAGGATAACAAGAAACAAATAAAAGAAATTAACACCATATTTTACCTTCCCAAATGGATTCACCATACCCATGTGGCTCAAAAACATGTTATCCCTTGATCAAGCATCATTTCTTTGTCAACAATGGTGGTAAGCTCCTCTAATACCTCAAAAACACTCCATAAAACCTAGGCTCTTGATTCCAAATCACTAAACTAGCCTATCAATAAAGCTTGCAAGCAAAATCTATGATCAAATGCAAAAACTTGTGGAAACAATTTAACATTATAACTTTGCAATATTCAAGCTTAAAATTCATGTCCATGGCCTCTCTATTTATAGATTTTTGAGATTGGTTAGGATCAACCATGATCATCCATCTCAAGATTGAGATGTGTGGCCATGGATATTCTTAATATTTGAAATTAAACTAATAAATATCCTCAAGATAAATATGCATTAAAGAGGCATGGGATGCATTAATTAGGCATGGGTGACCCATAATCTTGACATTTTATGCACTTATGGCTTGATGGATGCCACCCCATAGATGACATCACTAGGTAATGCAGTTAATGGGAATCAATTTTCAAAAAAAATATTCAACAACTCTCATAAAAAATACACTTAAGCTCTTTATTTGGATTAATTAACCTTAAATAAGGTTAATCAACATTTGTGTAATTATTTGAAAATTGGCCCTCAATTAATCAAAATGGTCAAAAAGTCATATTATTGGGTTATAATTTAATTGGAGAGGAACTGGAAGGTGATGTTAGATGTGTTGGAGCTGTAATCCCATTTAGGATGTTGCCAACACCAAATAAAAAAGGTACATGATGTGTACCAATGAATTAGAAGAAAAGAGTGATCTAGAGCACTAAATGGCAAATTTGTCATTTTGACTTGAAATGATCTGATCAAAGTTAGCTAGCCCATAAAATACATTGCCATATTTAGGGATACTTTGACCTAAACTGGCACTTATAAGTGACAAGTTCGAACCATTTAGGGTGTTTTATGTGTTTTGATCTAAAATGTACATTTGAGTACAATTCGAGTAAGATTGACAATTTCAACACAAATGGTGTTAGGAATTGGATGTCTGCATTTTGCCCTTATTTGAGAAGGTGTAGTGAGACATTCAGGTGAAGTCACATCTTTTCAAATTAAAGAGTTATCAAGAAGAAATTGGAATAAACCCATGATGCCCCCTTGAGAGGACATACTAGGATGAAAGACAAGGATGGACTCTTGAAAAGAGAGAGAAATTGAGAGATTAACTCATGGAATAAATCATATCCAGATGATCCAATGCTTGCACACGTGATTACCATCAATGATAAAAATATAATTATAGGTATAATAATCCCTAGAGATGGGGGGAATGGGAAATATATAATCCATAAATGTAAGGGACACACTATAAACGTACCTAATTTGAGAGTACAAGCTACATGCTTATGTCATTGATTAATCTTGAGACAAGTTTCACACTAAAATATTACCATCATGGGCTTTAATGTGGAGAGCTTGGAATTATAGAAAAAGAGAGAATGTTCTACTTCAGGAAGGGAAGCACCACTAGAATGGGGTCTCCAAAGAGAATATAATAAGAAGTACTCTAGTAGAGTAGATGTGATCATGATAAAATATTTTTGCCCTAGTAGGGAAAATTTTGATCATTGATAAATAATAAATAATGATTTTGCCCCTTTAGAGATGATTTGATTTAGACATGGTTTAGATGTTGGGCTCCATCATGGGAAATTGGCAAGAAAAATAATTCAAGGATATAACCCAAAAGATAGGTTAAACTGAGTAGGCACAAATGTACATGCAATGGTGTAATGGCTTAGAAATCCATATAAAACCAAGCATAGGAGAATGCACAAAGTGATGAGAGAGATGAAAAGAAGAATGGAGATAGCTGAGCTGACCTCAATAGAAATTGAGTGTTGCCTACATAGTTCCATGGACTCATGTTACAACATAAACTTCATGCCAATGTATTTCACCTAATTTTGGGAGAGAATAGAATGAGGAATGATGAAAAGGGACCAATAATTGATTAGACTCACAATGTATGCAAAGAGATCCATGTGAATCATTAAGATGTTCATGTGAAGCCTAAAATGCATGTTACCTAGAAGCCTAATTCCATATCACGAGCCTAGGTTTTATAAAGTGTTCTTAGGAATCATTCATCAGAGCTGATGTTGAAATTTAAGACTTTGAGACCTGAGCACAAAGTGCTTGCTATAGCCAAATAACTTAGGCAACATACATATGAATAAATTAGAATGACATAATATTATAATTACACTGAGGCAGTTCAAATGTGAATACCTATAACTAAGGATAATGGTAAAATAGTGACCAAAACTAGAGTTACATTAATTTACATTTAAACAAAAAACAAAAAAGAAGATAAACATAGATGAACCTAACTTGAAATCAAGATATGATCTGAAGTAGGAACAAAAATGTTTAAAAATAAAAGGCAAGAACATCTTAACGACATGAGACCAAGATATAAATAATCAAGATCCATGTGGATCATTAAGGCATTCTTGAGCATAAAAGAGAAAAGAAAAATCAAATAAAAAAGCAAGACACCAAAAAAAATCAAATAAATAAAATGGTCCAATAACAATGTAATAACATAAGATCAAGATATAAATAATTGAGATCCATGTGAATCATCAAGATGTTCTAAAACACAAAAGAGAAAAGCAAAATCAAATAGAAAAACAAGACACCAACAATAATCAAATAAATGAAATGGTCTAAGAACAATATAATAACATAAGATCAAGATATAAATAATCGAGATCCATGTGAATCATCAAGATGTTCTAAAACATAAAAGAGAAAAGCAAAATCAAACAGAAAAATAAGACACCAACAACATTCAAATAAATAAAATCATCTAAGAACAATGTAATAACGTAGGATCAAGATATAAATAACTGAGATCCATGTGAATCATCAAGATGTTCTGAAACACAAAAGAGATAATCAAAAAACAAATAAGGAAACACAAGACCAAGAATGGAGACAAGAAGTAAGAAAAAGGAGAAGAAATAAAAGGAGAGGTGCGAAACCACAAAAAAACACCAATAAAAATAAAATAAACACACACAAACAAAAACTAAGTTAGTGCAGTTTAAAGACAAATGTTCATGTATGTGTGGTAGACGCATTACTTTCCACCACCTCATACCAAATAACAATGACATGACAATTGTTCCCTAATTAAAGAGGAATAATGACAAAATAAATGGGGGAAGATAAAAAAAGGAAGGGGTTGGCCGAGCTAACTCCGGGTGTATAAGGCAAGTGGACACTACCTACATAATTCCATGGATGCATGTTCTAACATGAACTTCAAGCCAAATGTAGTTCTCCCAGGAAATGGGATAAAAAAAAAATGATGATCAGAATAACATGATTAATGTTATAGAAGAAATGGTAGAGATGAAAAATAAATGATAATGGTCTAGCAAACAAGAAGATAATGAGATGAGAAAGAATGATCTTACAAAATGGCAAGTGCATGGGGCAAGATGAAATGAACTAGTGTTTCTATGCTTGTAAAATAATAAGAGCATTCAAACTTAATAGTTTCTCACAAAATGATGAGAGTGTGGGATGGTAGAATGGGAATATACAAATGTATAGAAGCGTGAGACAACATTTTTTTTCTTTTGTGGATCATGTTTTGATGTTTTTGGTATTTTCAAAGTATTTCTAATGTTTTTGGGATAAAATATGCACAAGGTGGGACCATCTAGTCGAGGAGATGCATGTCTTAAGAGTAGAGGTTCCAATAAGATAGCTAAGCCAACTATAATAACCCATGCTCATAAATTGGTGAGAGTGAGGTTCTTGATAAAATAAAAAATATCATCAAATACTTGAACTAAGAAGGTGCAGTTGTTTACTTGTCTAAAACTCCACAAGACTGTCTTAGTTGAACTACTTTGTAGAACTGCTACTAAAGATGTTCATAATGTTCATGAGACATAATCGAGATCATAATTGGTCAAGGGATAAATTTTTTTCAAGCTTATAACATTCCTTAGACATAACAAAGATTCACTTCTTAAAGAGAGAAATCTAGAATGGGATGAAGAATGTGTTCATAGTGCTAAGGGTTCAAACCCTTTACTGTCAGGATTCATAAAAAGTGGACCAAGGTAGTATAAAATGTGTTTATAGTAAGATAAAAGGGTGGGATAAAATTACAGTAGCACGAGTTACCCCCAAGTCAGGGGTCTTATAAACAATGGTTCAAATATGTTCATACGTAGATATTCTTAAGGTGTATGATGTTCATGGGCTCTAAAATTTCTTCACCATTAGGTTTAGCCAATCGATATGCTCCTAATCCATAGTTTGATGTGACAATATATGGTCCAACCCAATTAGGCTGAAACTTTCATTTTTTTTGGGTTTAGCATTCATGTTCTTCTGTTCTCTTTCAAAAATAAGTCACCAATCTCAAATTCTTGAGGGAGATTGCATTTGTTGTATCTTCTCTGCAATCTATTCTGATAGGCCTACAAGTTTTCTAGGTCAGCCAAACACTTACCATCAAGAAGCTCTAGTTCTTGTAGCCATGAGACGCTATAGTCTTCATCATCTTCAATGCACTCCAATGATATTCTTAATGATGGGATCTCAATCTTGACTGGGATGATATCTTCAATTAAAAAAAATAAGGGAGTATGGAGTAGCTCCAGTTGGGGTGTAATGATTGGTTTTATAAGCCCAGAGGGTAGGAAAGAGTTGCAAGTGCCAATTAAAGCCAACATTATTGATAATCTTTTTTAAGATGGATAGAATGGTTTTGTTTGATGCCTCAACTTGTCCATTGCCTTGTGGGTTATATGGAGTGGATTTCTTGTGCTTGATGTTGAATTTTTCACAAAGAGATTTTACATCTTGGTTCACAAAGGATCCACCATTATAAGATATAATATGGGTTGGGATGCCATGTCGTTAGATGATATGGTAATGAAGGAATTTAGATATTTTTTTCCTAGTAATATAAGTGAGAGGAATGGCCTCAATCCACTTGATAAAGTACTTAGTTATAGTCAAAATGTGCTTATGGCCATTTGAAGATGTTAGGTTAATTTTCCCAATGAGATCAAGACCCCATATTTAGAATGGCCATGGTGTTGTGATTGGCTATAATGGTAAGGAAGGTGCATATATCAAGTTTCCATGTTGCTAACAAGGAACACATTTCTTTACATAATTACAATCATATATCTCTATTTTATGCCAATAATAGCCTATTCTAAGAAGTTTCTTTGCTAGGACTACAACATTGGTATGTGCCCCATACATTCTTTCATGAACATCCTTTAGTGCCAGCTTAGATTCTCCTAAAGATAAATAATGAAGAAGCATTCCAACAAAGCCTTTTCAATAAAGCATGTTTCCAAGGAGAATATAACATGTTAAATGATGAAGAAATAGTTTTTTTTGGTTATTGGAAAAGTTGGCAATAAATACATGACTATGGAAATAGTTATAAAAATCTTGGTACTATGGTAGCTCATGTGAGGGATTAGGATCAGTAATGGTGCATATCCTCTCTAAATCTAATAGAATATGTGTCAATTGAAGAAGATTTTCAATCAAGAATTTATACTCTTTAGCACTATCATGCATTTGAATCATGAAACAAATTATTTCCATGGCATTGATAGATTAGTTGTTGACTCACACAACTTGCTCAAACTATAGATATTTAAAATGTGTTTTGAGGTCATCAACTATTTTCTTGTAAAGAAAAAGTTTATCATCTCTTGTTTGATACTAATTAGTTATCTAATTTATGATTATCTATAAATATCCATAGACCCTTAAGCTTTGAATATCTCATTGTATGGCAAGATGGAGCCCTACAACCAGTGCCTCATATTTGGCCATATTGTTTGTACACTAAAATTGTATATGGAATGCTTTGGGGATTAAATCCCCCTATGGTGTGATCAACAATATGCCAGCTCTAGATCCTCAAGATGTGAAGGATCCATCAAAATAGAGTGTCTAATATTCAAGTTCTTGTGATGCTTGTTCTATCATCATGATAGAATCATCTAGAAGGTCCAATTTGAGAGGTTGAGTAGCCGTAATAGGATCTTCTATAAGTTAGTTTGCAAGAACTTATCCTTTGATTTCCTTTTGATTCTGGTCTTCAATATCAAACTCACTAATGAGCATAATACATTTATCCATGTGTCCTTGAAGAGCTACTTTAGATAAGAGAAACTTGAGAGGATATACCTTGGTGATAACAATAGATTTGTTATTTAACATATAATGTCACAATTTGTAAGTGGTGAATGACATGGCTAAACATGACTATTTAATAAGCATATATTTATGTTCATAGGCTACCAATGTGTGGCTTAAATAATAAACCATGTCTTCCTTACCATGATCATCATGCTAAGCCAAAAGTGCCCCTAGTCCATGTTTTATGGCTAATATATAAAGAAGTAGTGGCTTTTCTTGTGTTGGAGGTTGTAAGACTAGTGGATTGGCTAAGTATGTAAGGCACCTAGAACATAAATGCTCTGATACCACTTGTCAAGATCCTAATCCTCAATAAGAGTACAATATGATTACCTTGTATAAGGAACTAATCACGAAATTAAACCAGAATTAACAAGTAACTAGAATTCACAAATGACACAGAATATGAGAGACAACACAATCTATATTAATACTCATCTAAAAAAGAATACAATAAAGAGACACCACACTCTTTCACACCTTTCAGGATTCCCACACCAAGTGTACAGTAATTCTCTTCAAGAGTTCACTCTCCTACCAAACATGGTCACAACAAACAACTCAAACACAAAGCTATTGTTCACCTCCAACCAATCAGTAATAACACTACTAGTACACAAGTACTCAAAGTACTTCAAGTAGATCTCCCATGAACTTGCAACAACCTGCAACTCAAATGATATTACTTACACATGTAGATCTACCATGAACTTTCAACAACCTATAATTCAAATGATCTTACAATTGGAAGGATCTTCCTTGCCTTCCTCTATTGCTCTAATTACAATACATGCCAATGGATCTATAAATAAATCCCATACTAAAAAATAACTTAGAATTCTAATTTACAATAATTAGACATGTAGCTCAAGACTCAAAATAGCCTTTTACATGCAAACAATCAGTTTGTTAAATGAACTGTTTGTGAAACTAACAGTTTTGGAACTGCACAGGTGACCAATGTCAGTCCCTGTCTGTCTGGAGGTGACTGACGTCAGTCGACTCCTGCTGATGTCAATTTCCCTTTTCATTGAATATGACCGATGTTAGTTACACTGCTAACACTAGTATCCCTAGAACTCAGCAACCTCCTCCATGTCTACATCAGTTAAAGCTTTTAGCTCCATAACCTAACAATCTCCCACTTGGAGATAAATAGCTACAACTATACCTATACCTGTAAATCATCTAGTTTGTTTCCTAGCTTTGTATCCCTCTTCAAGACCAACCACCATAGAAAACCCTGTAGTGCAACTCATGTCATCCAAATCCCTTGCCACATCTGATTCTACATACCCATGTAGAGAAGAACTTGACCCTACATAGCATGTGCACCTGTTGCTGGTCCCTCTCAGATACCTGAGAATCCACTGAACTGCCCTCTAGTGCTTCTTTCCCGGATTGACCCCAAACCTGCTGACGACACCCACTACTTGGGCAAACTCAGGTCTAGTACATACCATGCACTTAACCTCATCATGTGAATCAGGACACTATTCATAAAACTGTCCAACCATTGACGTGTTAATCAGTTTCACACAATCATCTAGAGACAAAATCAACCTGTGACCTTCCATGTCTCTAAAACACACTCATGCCAAAGAATCTTGTTGCTCCCAAATTCCTCATGACACACCTTTGAACTAACTTTTCCTTTAGTTCAGCAACTCCCTACATATGTGACCCTATAACAAGCACAACATACAGTAATAGGATAATGTAGCTAATATTATCCAACCTGGTAAAGTGAAACACAATGGTTAAACCTCCATTGTCTTGCAGCTTGCTCAAGACCATATACCCTGGCCTTCTATCTCACATGTCTATTCCTGCTCTTCTTTATCCTAAAAATCCATTCATTTTTCAGTGCTTTCTTCCAGCTTGCAACTATACCAAAAACTCCCATTTGGTCCTTCTCCAAGGAATCACATTCCTGAGTCATGCCATGCTCCCACTGTTTTGTGGATTTTACTTGCTCTGCTTCTTTAAAAACTTCCTGGTTCTTGACCATCAGTGAGCAACAAGTAGTGTAAAGAAGGGAAATGACAAATTTGAGGCTTACTTACCCTTTCAGTCCTCCATATGAGTGTTTGAGACTCTTTGATAGCTTGTTGTCTACCCAAAATCTATCTCAGTGACTGATGTCGGTCACATCTCAGTCTTCACCTAACTGACATCGATTCCATGCGACTACCTCATCATCGACGTCGATTCCCTAATCGATGCCAATTTTTACCTATCCAGAGTCACCAATGTCAATCTACACATAGCTAACATCAGTCCCTGTTTGGACGTCGACATCATTTTTCTAACCGACGTCGGTCTCTGTGTTTTACTTGTGAGCGATGACTTTTACCTGCGAGCTCCTTTTGGATCAAAACCCTATCCAAATCAACCCTGCTCTACTCAAAATTCCTTAGCCCCTTGAACTGATCTCTATCTATTATCTTCTCCTTGAAAACCAAGGCTTTACAGTTCTTGTCATGAACATCAGATTTCTTCTTTCAACAATATTGTGATCCTCCACCAGAAGCTACCACCTTCTTTGTTGACCTAGTGTCAAGAAACGTCACTTTCTTCTGTTGCTTACAAAAATCTCAATCCATGTCTTTCAAATCTAAAAGAATACATTTTGACTTAAGAACATCCATTCCCTTCTTTTTCATGTGACCAAGCCTACAAAGCCACATCTTTGAATCTACAGCTGAAGTAGATAAACCAGAAGGAGAATCAGTAATATAAGTAGATAGATAAAGAGTACCTACTTTCTTACCTCTTGCTAAAACAAGTGCACCCTTGGAAATTTTCCAAGAATCTACTGTGAGATTTACTGTGTAACCCTCATCACCCATCTTTTCAATAGAAATCAAATTTTGCTTCAAGATTGGGACATGCATGACCTCCTTCAACACCCATGTGTTGCCCGTCTACAATTTCAGCTTCACTTTCCCTTTACCAACCATTTGACAAGGCTTACCATCCCCTAAATAAATTTCTCCAAAGTCTCCCTGGACATATTCATGGCAAAACTCCCTATTTGGGGATGCATGAAAAGAGGCACCAGAATCTAAAACCCAAGATTCCACTTTATCCAAGGAACATACCAGAGCATCTTGTGCAACAAAATCTGCAACATCTACTTCTTCATGTCCTTCTTGTTGATCTTCAACCGACCTATAATCTTTCTTTACATGCCCTTTCTTTCCACATTTCTAGTAGGTTATTCTGCCATACCTGGATTTGGATCTCCTACCTATCTTGGACCTTGATCTCCCATGCTCAATCTTCTCTCTTTGCCTTACCCTGCTTTCAACACTCAAATCATTCCCTGATGATTCACTTGTGCTTTTCTTATGAATTTCTTCATTCAAGATTACACTCACAACATCATCAACTTTTAAGATTTTAGAAGCAGATGCAATATTACTAACTACCATTACCAAACTCTCCCAACTTTTAGGTAATGAGCATAAGATTAAGAGAGCCTTAATTTCATCATCAAAAACAATATTGATTGAATTTAACTAGTTTACCAAACCATGAAAATCACTAAGATGACTATGTACAGATCCACCTTCCAACATTTGCAAATTAAATAATTACTTCATAAGAAATACCTTATTCAAAGCTAAGGGTTTTTCATATAAATTTGCCAAAGATTCTATCAACTCTACCATTGTCTTACCCTGTGATAAGTTGGAAATCATAGACGATGCAAGGCTCAACCTTATAGATCCCAGAGCCTTCTGATCAAGAACCTTCCATTCTTCATCCTTCATATCCATGGGCTTGCATGTAACCCCACCCAATGGTAAGTACAAATCTTTCTGATATAGATAATCTTCTATCTACATCCTCCATAATTGATAGTTCTTGCCATTAAACATCTCCATTCGTAGCTTACTTTCTTCTACCATTGCTATACTCTCACTCAAACAGAAACCCCTGTGAGTGACCTGTAATCAACAAACACTAACCAAATTTGATACAACCTATTAATAACCCAACCAAAAGCTTTGATATCAGTTGTAATGCACCTAGAACATAAATGCTCTAATACCACTTGTCAAGATCCTACTCCTCAATAAGAGTATAATATGATTACCTTGTATAAGCAACTAATCATAGAATTAAACTAGAATTAACAAGTAACTAGAATTCACAAATGACACAGAATATGAGAGACAACACAATCTATATTAATACTCATCCAGAAAAGAATACAATAAAGAGCTGCCACACTCTTTCACACCTTTCAAGCTTCCCACACCAAGTGTACAGTAATTCTCTTCAAGAGTTCACTCTCCTACCAAAAATGGTCACAACAAACAACTCAAACACAAAGCTGTTGTTCACCTCCAACCAGTCAGTAATAACACTACCAGTACATAAGTACTCAAAGTACTTCAAGTAGATCTCCCATGAACTTGCAACAACCTACAACTCAAATGATCTTACTTACACATGTAGATCTACCATGAACTTGCAACAACCTACAATTCAAATGATTTTACAATTGGAAGGATCTTCCTTGCCTTCCTTTATTGCTCTAATTACAATACATGCCAATGGGTCTATAAATAGATCTCATACTAAACAATAACTTAGACTTCTAATTTACAATAATGAGACACGCAGCTTAAGACTCAAAATAGCCTTTTACATGCAAAAAATCAGTTCATTAAATGAAATGTTTATGAAACTAATAGTTTTGGAACCACACAGACAACCGATGTTGGTCCCTGTCTATCTGGAGGTGACCGACATTGGCTGACTCTTGCCAATGTTGGTTGCACTTTTCACTGAATATGACTGACGTCAGTTACACTGCCAACGCCAGTATACCTGGAACTCAGCAACCTCCTCCATGTCTACATCAGTTGAAGCTTTTAGCTACACAACCTAACAAAGTACATTTTAAGCTTTGAAAATGCTTTCTAAAAATATTTATCTCATTGAAACATTACCCCTTTCTTTAAGAGGTGGGTAAATGGGTGGCACTTATCTACCAATTGAGAAATGAACCTATGTATAGAATAGAACTTTCCTTTTAGACCTCATAATTATTTAAGATTATTTGGCAGAGGTATTTCCATAATAGTGTTGACCTTTATAGGGTTGACTTCAATCCCTCATTGTGATATAATGAACCCTAGGAATTTTCTTGATGTGACTCCAAAGATAATTTCTTAGTATTCAAGTAGACTTTATATGCATGAAGCCTCTCAAATATTCTTCATAAAATGTCAGGGTGTCTAGCTCTTGTTCTTGATTTTGATAGTATATCATCAACATATGCCTTTATAATGCCGTGCATCATGTCATGAAAGATGACAATCATTACACGTTGATATGTGGCTCAGGAATTATTCAAACCAAATGGCATGACTTGGTAATAGAATGTCCCCTATGAAGTGATAAATGTGGTCTTATGTTGATCTTTAGGGGCTATCTTGATATGGTTATTACCAAAAAATCCATCCATTAAGGATAGCATCTCGTATCTAGCATTTGAGTCAACAATCATGTTGATGTTGGGAAGAATAAAGTCATCTTTGGGGTATGCTTTATTGATATCATGAAAATTAGTAAAAATACGTATGCCTGGGGTCTTTTTACTTACTAGTATTATGTTATAAATCAATTCAAATTAGTCCATTGGTCTGATAAAATTGGCTCTTAAAAACTTTTCTAACTCAGCCTTAACTAAAAGAGCAATGCATAGATGCATCCTTCTCAAATTTTGCCTGACTAGTTTAGCATCAGGGTGAATAACAAGAAGATACACAACTAAATCTAGGTCCAAACCTAACATGTTAGAGTAGGCCCATGCAAATATGTTTATATAATCCTTAAGAATGGATATAATATGTTCACATTCTACTTCAATAAGAGAAGCTCCAAGATAAACAATTTTAGGATCCTCATGGGTTCCCAAATTCACGTTTGTTGTGCTCACTATAAGGAGTGTGGATCCATCTTATAAAATTGTAGGCAATGTATGGTCATGGTCCTCTACTTCATCTTATTATTTTTCTTCCCCAAGATCTAGATAATATGAAGAATAAAAATCTACCTTTTTAGGTAAAGGCCAATTGGCAAAAACCTCTAGAAACTCACGGGCAAGATGCTCAAATATTTGATGTTCTTCTAAATAGATATTTTTATTATCTATGGAACTTGGGCTAGATGGGCTTTCTACATCTTAAGGGGATGAGTAAACTTTCCCACCTGGGAGTGCCTGAAATAGGTTTTCACTTAAAGTCTTTTCTTTTTCTTTACTTTTTCCCTGATCAACAAGTGCCTCAAAGAGGTTTTCACTTGAATATCTCAATGTTTGTTCTTTATTATGACCAAGAAAGTTTTCCTGCTCTCCAAATTATGTAGAAAAATTCAATGAAAAAACAAAACCCTGCTTATGATCACCAATGGGGAATGCATCTTATAGGCCCATGTATTCTGTAGTTAATTATTCATTTTGAAACTCATCGAGGCACATGACCAAATTTTTCTTATCCCAATTTATGAGTTTAGGATGGAAAAGGAATAGGTTATAGTGAGGGTTTACTTCAGCACAGGTAGCACGAATGGTAAAGATATAATTTCCTACTTTAGGAAGGGAAACACCACTAGGATGGGTTTTTTCTTTAGGATGGGAAGCTCCAATAGGTGTCATGGTCAATACAACATTTGAATAAAATAAGTCTGAATTCTCAAGCTCATCAAAAAGGCTATAATGGGAAGTTGTGTCACTACTATGAGTCTCATTACTAGTCACTTTGGAAGAGTCACTACCAAATGTTATGAGGTCATTCTCTAGTGGTTTAAATTTGAGACCATGATTCTAATTGATGACTCTAGCTGATAAGGGTTCTAAAATTCCTTGCCCCTATGGGCCAAGGCCTTTCCCTATATAGTCAAGATGATCCATTATCATGTTAGGGATATGATACTTTGGATTATGAAAACAATCGGTTAGGCCTTCAAAATATAACTAATCTCCCTTAGTAAAATCCTCTCAATATTTCTTTGGTGAAATTTTAGGTACAACAATCACATGAGGTTTTTGTTGCTTCTTCTTTGGTTGTCAAATATGATCGGGTATGTTAGGATTCTGAGAAGTTTTAGGCTTACTAAATGTTTTAGGGGATTTTGGTAATTTTTTAATATGGAGGATGTCCTTTAGATGGTACATGGAAATATCTGCATCTTTAATAATAACCTATTTAGATAGAGCTATAAGAAATGGATCAGTCAAAGTGGAGGCTAGATCACTAGGGTCTATATAATTAGATGGAGATGGATGAGAAATGATGGCTTTGTTCTTCTTTGTAATAAATTAAGAACCTGGGAAATAGTTATAATTATGAAACTCTACTTTAAGATGTTTGTAGTATTAGTATGGCTTTTGATCAGTGAGAATAGTAACCTTTATCCCATCATGGGGAAACTTAAGGCATTGGTGAAGAGTGGATGGAACTACCTGTACTTCAAAGATCTAAGGATGAACAAGAACTATGTTATAAAGAAGCTCAATATCCATAATATGGAATAATGCGCAATGAGAAATAGACCCAAACATGATTGGAAACCAAATTATACCAAATGAGTCCCTCTCAGCATTGTCATAAGCCTTGATTGTAATAGTTTCTGGCTAAATGTCTTTATCCATATAACCCAATCATTGTACTAATTTAAGAGATATGATGTTCAACCCTGAACCATTATCTATAAGAACCCACTTGATCTTGTGATCCATAATGATTATTTCAATGTATAATGGGTTATTGTGGTTTAGACTTAGGGTGGACATGCCCTCTTGATGAAATGTGATTTGTCAAAATGAAGACAAATTTCTAATTAGGTTCTGGAATTGATCAAGGTTTATATCATTAGGCACAATAGAATATTGTAAAATTTTGTTGAAAATGGTTCTATGAACATCAGATGTCTGTAAGAGTTATAATATGGAAATTTATTCATGGGTTTTATCTAATTGATCTATTAGAATATAAGGCCTTTAAATTATGGATTAAACTAGTTTAGCCTTTATTGGGACAATATTTGGCTTTGGAACTATCAGCACAATGTTCTTATTGGGTTTATGAAAAGAAGTGGGTGAAGGGTCTTGAATGGTATTTCATGGGTGTCTATTTATGATTACATAACCTAGAGGTTGCAAGGAGTTATTATAATTAGAATAGGTAGGCAAAGGGCTTTAGATGGTGATTCATGGGTGACTAACTGTATTTCTATAATTTTGGGTCAGTAAGGAGCCTTTATAAGAAAGGTATTATTGTTCAAGACTAGTAACCTGTGAAAATGGAGTAGCAACATGATGATGGGAACTTGATATGGTATTAATAGGGGGAGGGGGTGCTCACCCTATAATGATGGGTCTCATGTTACAAAGATCATGAGATTGGCCATGTAGCTTCATAATAATAGTGGCAATGTGGGTTGTAGAAATGCATCCCATCGTGTTATTATATTCATAAGGTACATTTTTATAAGCCACATTATTAGTGTGGGCATTATGATCTTGATTATGCTAATTACAATTCTAACCTTATTGTTGGTTCTAATTCTACCTCTATCCTTGATTGTGACCATTTTGATTATTTCTTGGTGGTGGTGGATCATGTCAAGGAAAGGGGTCTTTATAGATTCCCATATCCTAATTTGTGTCCTGATTAGGGGCCAACTTAATTTCTAGTTCACCACTTTCAATAAATTCCTTAATAATATGTCATAATTAAACACAACAATATGCACCATGACTAGCAACATGATAAAAGTTACACCATTCATTCTATTTGTCCTAGTCTAGTTTTGGTTGATCTTGAGGAAATGGCCTTGATATTGGCCATATAATTAAATTAGCTACAATAAGATTTTGTAACACTATTTTAGCTGATTCTCCTAACTTTCTAAAGACTCTAAAATTTTTATGAAATGTCCTTCATGGAGGTTGTCTCTATAAAGTAGGTACTATATTTGAGGGAGTTAATTATACATTTGGAGGAGGCATAGCTTGTACCATTTGGACATGTCTTTTTTCTATCACCCCATTTCCAACCATGTTCTTATTTTTGTTAAAGCCTTTAGACTTATCCTATGTAACTATTTGAGGAGCCCGTGATTTAGTCTAATTAGACACTTGACCTTTTCCAAAGATCTTAACAAGGCCCCTACCAATAAGAGCCTTCTCAATCTGTACTCCTTTATCAATAATTTCTTCAAACGAGTTAGCACAAGCTAACCATAGATTATACATAACTTTAGGATGCAAATTCTATACAAAGATATCAAAAAACTATTTATTTGGTAAATTGTGTTGCAAGTGGCCTACCAATACTCTCCACCTTATAGATATGCAACAAAATTTTCACCATCACACTGCTTGGCTTTGCATAAGTCAACAATGATTAATTCATGTTCCATGTTCTATAATAATTGGTTAATGAACTTTTTTGATAAGTCATTCCAATCTATAACTGATCCCTTAGGTAGTTTAAGTAGCCAATCAAGAGCTTTTCGTGCTAAGCTTCATGAACATAGTCATAGTAAGTACTCACTACTATAATCAACCTCTTGACATAGGATGAAGAATGCATGTATGTGCTTGTGTGGATCTCCTTTTCCTTTGTATTTGTCAAATTTGGGTGCCTCAAAATGAGGTGGAAAGTGGTTTTAGAGAATATAAAATTCAAATGGATATGGGTATATCTCATCAAATTTGTACTTTTTGACTCTATTATTCATCTCCAATCTTTGGATAATTTCCTTCATAGAATTCCATTCTTGCATGTTTAGTGCATTTGTGGATTGGATAAGATGTTGTTGAGGTGGAATGTGCCCCTAATTTTGTTGTTATTGGGGTGAAATGTGCCCTTGGTTTTGTTACTATTGGGGTGGAATGTTCCCCTAGTTTCATTGCTATTAGGGTGGAATGTTCCCCTAGTTTTGTTGCTATTATGGCGGAATGTGCCCCTAGTTTTATTACTATTTGGGTGGAATGTGCCCTTAGTTTTATTGTTGTTGGGGTGGAATGTGCCCCTAGTTTTATGTGGATCTATAGGGAGTTTATACCTTTCAATCCATGATTTGGTTTTGATTTGTTGTTTGAGTTGAGAACATAGGCCATTGATCCTTGGATTGTAAAACATTCCCTGAATCTAGTTGTTTTGTACTTTCTTGATTTTGGAAATTTCTATGTTTATTTACCAATCTTTGGGTTGGTTGAAAAGAACTAGCCAAATTATCATGAGGGATTTCCTCAATTTAAATTTAATGTTTAGGTTTATGAGTTTATAAAGTAATAAGATGTTCTTGATGATTGAAGAATGTATGTTCCATATCAAATGGAACACTTTGTAAGGTCTCTTATGACTTTAACTATTCATTTAGATTACCTTGATCTACTATGGTAATGTCCTCATCCAATATTTTTTGCATACTTTTGACCACATTTCTTTGTTCTTTTGAAGCATTTTTGTGAATTGAAGTGACAACTAGGGAGTTAGTTAAACTTATGATAAGTTGATCTACAAACCATTGACTTATTATCTTTATCTTACCTAGAAGATCCAAATTTGTGGGTTTTGACTATGTTTGTATTTCCTTTCCTTTGTTAGAAGAAGAAGGTATGTTTATTTGTGTAAAATGTTTCTCTTACTATCATTGTTCTCCTTCTCTTATTAAGTTATGCAATTATTCCATAGGAAAATTAGAAGGTAGTCTAGCACCTGATTCTATCAATCTAAAAAGGGCTTCATCTTTCTCTTCTTATGGTTGATATCCATTATAATAATCTTTAGATCTTATTATTACATGGATATTATCAAAAATAATGAGGGTATCTTAACCATCATAAAATTTCTCATCTTCATAACTAAGGCCATAAGAGGCCCCACTACAAGTGAACCTTTGAGCCATGTCTAAAAAGTGTTGCTCTATGTGTTTAACTAATCTTTAGACCAATGCTTGGCAACTAAACAAAGTATGCCTTGGATCTATTTTAAATAAATAACTAAGGTACCAATGAGACTATAAGTGAGGGTGGTTTGAAACCAAGCATAATTTAGAAGATTTGGTTCACGATTTTCCTCAACCTTTGGTAAAGTTGAAATCATATAGATCAGAAGAGAGTAAGGTAACTCAAAGACCCAAGGTAAAAAATAGTACACCAAAGCCTAGATCTTTGTGATACACCCATATTATAAAAGCTAGTTTTAACCTTGAAAAGTTGACCCTAGAATTTTAGAGGAAAGCTCTTCGGATTACGAATAAGACAAAATGGACTAAGCAACTCAAGATTTAAAAACATACGTGAATCACTACATATAAAGCTAGGACCAAATAAGCAGTACAACGTTGCCACATTATTCTATTAGGATAAAATATGTTCTAGGACTTAAAGCATGAGTGATACACAAGATGACTTGAGTCCACCAAGATGATATGTGATTTTGAGTCTTAATAAACAACCTTCAATCCAAATTGAAAATTGAACCCAAGTTAAAATAAGCTTAGTGCACAAATGGCAAACCCACTTTGACACACCAACCCTTAGAACTTAGAAAGGTTCAATTTTGAATGTGGATTATAAATAAAGGATTTAAATAAATCAGGTAAAATATCTATACTCAATTGGGTAGCATGACTATGCCAAAGTGGATGACATGACACAAAGCTTTTGATAAAAATTTAAACAAGGAAAAGATGAATTTTCCATTTGGACAGTGTAATGCCTCCCTTGCTCAAGAAGATTGAGGATAATATGTTTTGGTTAAGTTCATTGAGTTAACAAGAAGTTTTAGACACAAATCAAGACCATATAAGCTAATGACAAAAAACAAATGTCTTAATTTTAAATTGAAAATGTATGGAAAAGTGGCGTCTACTAAACTAGAAAGATTTTGATCATTCTAGGGGAATCAATTGCACAATGACTTTTAAATCAAATGATGAAAAATACAATCATGAAAATTAGGTGACCATGACATTAGATAGTTTTAAAAAGGTCTAGTCCTTTTTATAACGACTACATCTTACTATTTGTTCAGTGTAGTGTGATGTCCAAATGTAGATACATCCCATGTGCAACTCTAAAGGATTCAAATGAAGTTAATGCAGGGAGGTGAAACCCTAGGTCAAAGCTTCCCTAAAGAACTTATTGGAGGTAATGACATCTCCTTCACAAGCTAGTTTTGCATGAAAATAAAGAAAGTATAAAATAGAAAGACTTTAGGGTCATTTTCAAGATCACCCAAACTTTGGTGAGTTTTTGGGGGAGTGTTTTAGGTGATATTCTTTCTAAGCCTTGGACTAGACTATTTTCAAGAGGAATGGCACTTTTGATTATAAGGGTTCCCTAAAGGGGACAAATGGTAGAGCATACATGTAACATTCCTCTTTCTTCCAAAAAAAACCTAAGTAAACAAATATTGTAAACAAGAATTGACAAGCATGTTCAATTTTAAGCCCAAATGAAATATTTGGTGGTGTTCATTTGACCCCTTGGTCTTAGTTAAAAACTTTGAAAACATTCACCAAAACATCTAAATTCTTTATTAAACACCAAAATAAAGTTCCTAATTAATTTTTAAGCATGAAAAGGTGATTTAAACATGTTTTGAGCAAATGTCAAGCTTGGTCCTATAGTAAAAATGTTAACATGTCCTTTAGCTTTGAAGTTCCTTTTAGCTTGGAACAATGAAGTTTGGAAAAATAGATCTTAGGTCTATGTTTTAAGAAAAACATAGTGACTGAAGTTAGTTATTACAACTGACGATGGTTACTTTGGCTAATTGAGATCTAATCGATGTTAGTTTTACTAATTGATGTCAATTAAGCTAGGTAACCGATGTCGGTATTACTTATCGATGTTGGTTATTGTGTAAAACTGTGGCAAACAAAAATAGTAAAATAAAGTTAGAAAGTCAATTTTCATGATTTTTAAGGGTCCAAATGGATATTTTAGAGTTTTAAAGTGATTTTTAGGTGTGAGATGCATCTTCTCCCATTATGTGTGCCAAGATGTAGAGAGGATTACAAAGAAAGTTAGTCAAACATTATTCCATTAATAATGAAACATGCATAAAGAACTAACTAACCAAGCCTATCTATTCTTATGGGAATTAAAAAGGATAGCAAGAAATAAATGAAAGAAAGAAAAACCATATTACCTTCCCAAATGGATTCACCATACCCATATAGCTCAAAAACATGTTTTCCCTTGATCAAGCATCCTTGTCATTGTCAACAATGGTGGTAAGCTCCTCCAATGCCTCAAGAACACTCCATAAAACTTAGGTTCTTGATTCCAAATCACTAAACTAGCCTATCAATGAATCTTGCAAGCAAAATCTATGATCAAATGCAAAACCTTGTGGAAACAATTTAACATTATAAATTTGCAATATTCAAGCTTCAAATTTATGTCCATGGCTTCTCTATTTATAGATTTTTTGACATTGGTTAGGATCAACCATGACCATCCATCTCAATATTGAGATGTGTGGCCATGGATAATCCTAATATTTGGAATTAAACTCATAAATATTCTCAAGATAAATAAGTATCAAAGAGGCATGGGAGACATTAACTAGGCATGGGTGACTCATAATCCTGACATTTTATGCACTTATGGCTTGATGGATGCCACCCCATAGATGATGTCACTAGGTGATGTAGTTAATGGGAATTAATTTTCAAAAATAAATATTCAATAACTCTCATGGAAAATCCACTTAAGCTCTTGATTTGGATTAATTAGCCTTAAACAAGGTTAATCAACATTTGTGCAATTATTTGAAAATTGGCCCTCAATTAATCAAAATGGTCATAAAGTCATATTACTAGGTCATAATTTGACTAGAGAGGAACTAGAAGGCAATGTTAGATGTGTCGGATCTGTATTCCTATTTAGGATGTTGCTAATACCAAATAACAAGGGTACATGATGTGTACCAATAAATTAGAAGAAAAGAGTGATCCAAAGCACTAAACGGTGAATTTGTCATTTTGACTCAAAAATATTTAATCAAAGTTAGCTGACCCATAAAATGCATTGCCCTATTTAGCAATACTTTGACCTAAACCAGCACTTTTAAGTGACAAGTTTGAACCATTTAGGGTGTTTTATGGATTTTGGCCTAAAATGTGCATTTGAGTGCAATTCGAGTAAGATTGACAATTTCAAAACAAATGGTGTTAGGAATTGGGTGTCTAAATTAAGGTGATACCTCAAGAAGTGAATAGGACCTAGTATATGGAACTAGGGTTTAAATAATGATATTTTTTGCAAAATACTATAGAATTTTGAAAATTAAATTAGATTTCTGATTTTAATATGTAGTTAAAATTTTAGAAAATTATTAAAAAATACTTGATTAAATAGGACCTAGTATGTATAACTAGGGTTTTGATATATATATATTTTTAAATTACTCTTGAAATTTGAAATTTGAATGGATTTTTTGATTTAAATATGCTAGTAAAAATTTAGAAAATGTTTGGAAAAATACTAAGATCTAATATGGACAACTAGGGTTTGAAAGAAAATTATTTTAAAATTTACTACTAAATTATAAAATTTTAAATGAATTTTTGATTTTAAATATTCAAGAAAAAAATAAAAATATATGGAAAAAATCAGCTAGGAATTTACCCTAGGGTTTCTAGGATTTTTATGCACAATTCGAAGTAAGTTGGGTTTACCAAATGATTTAAGAATTTTGAGAATATTGGGTTTTTATTCTTAATTTAGTTAAAGGGTCTAGATTGATAAATTAGTAAATAATGTGTAATAAATAAGCTACTAATCTGTGAAATTTATTTGTAATTAGAAATCTTTAAAAAATAGTAATAAAAGGGAGAAAATAATACTTAACTTAAACTATGTTGATCTGATTGAGATAGGGTCTAATATTCACTATGTAGGCCTATAACACTATCAAAAACATGATTCTATATTTTGTTTTTTATTGGATAGAAGCACTAAATGTGGACAGGAGTGGCACCAGTGTTTTAGTCTTTATCTGATGTTGTTGTCTTAAGAGTCTAAACTTTCTGGGTTTTATTTGATAGGTCTATGTGACACTATCTCTAAACTTGCAAAGCTTCACTGTCAGTAGTGATCCTTATAGAGGTGATTTTTTTAAGCCTTTGATGTACTTAAACAAAAAACTTTGGCAAATAGGGAAATGGGGTTAGTGTGTGTAATATGTGTTGGATGTGCTTCACACCCTGTGTGTGGGCATGCTACCTACATACCAATACTTTGAAGAGGGATCGAGCCATATGTAGTTCTCCCTTTAAAAGTGTTTGGTTCAATTGTGATATGAGAATGAAAAAAATGCTAAATTGGATGTGCTTGAGATGATTAGGGACTAGTGCAGATATTTAGAGGTGCTTAGAACTGTATTGGATGGTTGTATGCAAAGAATAGGGAGAATTTGTCTGAATGGTTTCACTTATATTCTTGTTTTCTTGATAATATTTTCCAACCCTTTCCAAATGATCTTTGAATGGGATTTTATAGGGATCTATTGGTCATGGATTAAATTTTTTCATGTTAGGTCGACAAGGAAAATGATGGGGAAATGGAAGGAATTAAATATTGGGGCCAAAAATGATCTTGGACAATAGTAGCAAAAGTAGACAATAGTGGCATCAATAATCCTATCCTAGTTGGACATTATTGTGCTAGATAAACGAGACATAAGAGGATGGATTGGTCATGAAAAGAGGGTCTTGGCTCAACTAGGATTAGGTCCAAAAGGCTACGGATGACTGAGAATCAATGAAAAAAAGACTATGAGGGTTATGAGAGCAATCAAGAGGTACTTATGGGTTGGGTGTCATTAGTCAAGCTCAAGTTGCCAATTTTTGCATTTTATATGACTAATTGGGCATATTGCTTTCTCTCACTTCCTCCACATGCCATAGTATCACATATATTTCATAATAAACCTTGACACATGTTGTAAATTATTTGGATACCTCTATTCTCCTATTTTTTAAAACATTATCACTGGAACTTACTTTTCCAAAATACAAATATTTCAAAAATACAAAAGAAATTGAATAATTCTAAAATAAAAATACATTAAAATATTTAAAAAAACCAAAATCAGGACCTAAACATGACTTGATTACTATTTTACACATTTTACATACACATATGCATTTCACTGAATTTGAATACTATGTGGGACATACATGTTGCACATGGACATACGTATGTTGATTTTTCCTCTACCCAATGGCCATGCCAATACTTGGAGCATCTTGTTCCACATATTTCACTATAATAGGCTATATCTTTATATGACCTTTGTATTATGTTGAGCCACCTATATTTCTTACACATTCCTTTATATTTAGTTAATTATTATGCAATGATACATGATATACCCTTATATTACGATGTGACATTGATATATATAGATGATGTAGAATAGTACCTTGTTTTATACTCTATTGATGTTTTTAACTTTTACATGATATGTTGATTTCTATGTGACTATTGTGTGTGGCCATTGGCCTTACATGATGTGACATCCTTGTGTCCCTTATTATAGACATATTTATGTAATCTTGTGTGTGGCCCTTGGCCTTTTTAATTACAACATATTTATGTCCATTGTATGTTTCTATTGGCCTTATGTGTGAAACTAATTCTTTTGCTTGTTGATCTTGTTGATATTAAGAGGTGTCACAATATATATCAAGTACTATTACTATGTAGTCTTATTCAATCACACTTCTACTACATGATTCATTTATACACCTATTTATAAAACACATTTACATGCCTTGCATTACATACACATACCTTGATTGACATGTACATTACTATGATGACATATTATCCACATGATCACATGATATTATGTTATGGTATATTCATACATGACATGATACAGTTAAATATTATTTTGAGATGAGTAACTTATAATATACATCACTTAATCAAATGGGGAATTACAAAGGGTTTTCCGTAAGTGTACAAGCCTCCATGATCAAAAATTAGAGTAGAGTATAGATTTTATAAAATCAAATGATTCATATATTAGATTGGTTCAAATGCATGACAAATATTGACACGTTGATTTCTAGAGTATATATACATACATCATGCATATGCATTCAATTCACAGACACTTGAGTGCATATTCATACACACTTGATTTTATATGCATGGGTATACACACAAATATTTACATGAAAATAATTATGGGTATATATATATATATATATATATATATATATTAAGTGAAGTGGAATGACAAATATTTACCATTAAACTATACTATTTTTTTTGTGTATGTGAAATAACTAGTATCATTCCCATTGAGTATATACTAAATGATATAGAATGTTATGTATATATATGCTAAATTTGAGAGTCTATATCTCAAATGTGTGTGTGTGTGTGTGTGTGTGTGTGTGTGTGTGTGTATTTGAGATATAGACTCTCAAATTTAGCATATAGATACATAACATTCTATATCATTTAGTATATACTCAATGGGAATGATACTATCTATTTCACATACACAAAAAAATTATTATAGTTTAATGGTAAATATTTGGCATTTCACTTCACTTATTAGATATCTAGTTATGATGGGGGCATAAAAATGGTCCATTCTATTGTACATTGAGTGAAAATACACAATCAACCCTGCATAGATGATTGGGGAATGAACATTGCTTATTTCATTTTGTTCATGAATTTTTTTACACGGATCAAAATTGATTAAGATCAAAAAATTACATTTCAATATTTAATCCATCTATAATGGTTGATTCACTCTGTTTCACCAAACCCTTCTTGATATTTATCTCATTTACCTACATATTTATTTCTTTGAGTGATCCTAGATACATGATTATCTTATTTTATTTCATAGCTATTTAGGTTAGTATATTTAATCATTTTACCCACATTCATTGTAATGAGAGCTTGTTTCCTTCATAACCTAGGATCGTACATAGTTACATAGGTTTGAGGCATGATCATCGTAACTATCCATGTACTTCAATAAGGAAACACAATACTCCAATGTTTTAAGGAAGCATAATAGCTAATAAGTTCCTAGGGAAACATGGTTCCCACTAATGCACATTGTGCTCTAACACTTGTTATTTCAATTCTCAATTTTGGATTTTAAATTTATTCTATGGAAATTGACTATACATTCATTGCAAGCTTGCATGGAGTAAAGCTATGCATTTAGATCCATCTCCCAAAAGGAAAGGTGTGTTATACACACTCAGGTACATTTATCATTTTACTCTATAAATTATATTATTATAATAAAAATGGGGTACTAAAATATGGTCTTCGACACTTGATAATGGCAAGCTTAACACATATTTACCACACATGACTTAAGGAATCAAACAAGGTCATAATCTTCCACCTTCTCATACTTGCATGTTATCTTATGATTCATTCATTTTGTTATACTATTATAAACCTACAATAACATCACTATCTATTTCCAACATGTTAAATATGCTACAAATATATCTCTAGATTCTCAATTTACTTGACATGTGCATAGGTTAATTCCATCAAACTTGGTCAATACTATTATTCAATATTAATCAATCTAGTCTAAATTGACCCACTCCCAACAATGATTAGTTTATAAAATAAAACCCTTTCTTAGGTTTATCCCATAAACCTATTATGTCGGTGGCATGATGAATTATTAAATTATATACATATATAAACAAATCAAGGTCTCATTTAAAAGGGACCAAGAACTTATCTAATACACATCTATACACTATTGCACATTGAGAAAATCTACCTTATTCTTCCCAATTTTAAAATTTATCATAAGGAGTATTCATAAAACAATTATGAAGCACTAAAAATTCAAGTCAAATAAAGCTTTGTCAAGTAACCAAGCCACATCATTTGTTTCATACATATAATAAAGGAGCACAATTACATAATCACACTAGGTGGGAGAACTATGTGTTACTTGAATTTCATCCTTAGAGTATTGATTACATGTGGATTGATTTACCTCCTTGGAGTATTGGATACATAGGCACCAAATAATCATCCATTGGGGATGATTAGGGTGGGTCAGATCAACCCACTACACTTCCCCCATTTTTGTAGGTTACTAGCACTAACAAGCACATGCAGGCTTTTGAGGAAAAAGAGGTTGATTTATGGATCTGCATGCATCATCAAGTTTCAATATTAAAAAAATAACAATAAAATATAGATACATGTGACTTTACTATCTTTGTGTCATAAATATTTGTAGGTTAGTACTAACTAGTAAATAGTATCAGCCAATGATACTAAACTGATCTTATAAAACTAACCTAGGATAAACATCAAATTAGTTCTAGAACTAAATCAACCAAAGGTTTATTATCCCTACTTTTCACTTTTAGAATATAATCATAGATAATGAAACAAAAATTATAAGTATCATCATCTCTTTAATACTTTCCATTCATATCATGTCCTTGTCAAAATAGATGAACCAATCTCAATATTTTACATTCAAGTGTATGTTTGAATTCCATATTTATTGATCTAAATTATTTATACACTACATTTTAATCATTTTCATGTCTAAACTATAATCAAGAGTAACTTTTTATAATCGTATGAAAATTAAAAAAAAATCACCACTAGACCTAATTTACCTGCACAAATGTTTTAATCCATAATTACAATGACACATCCTTGATTGGATCAATGGATGGTATTGCATCATTAATCCTATTTACTGAATCCCTAATCAATTCAATCCTTTTCAAATGTCTTCATGTCATAATTAAGTGAATACTTGATTTACAAATTAAACATTATGAATTTTATCTTTTAATTACTAATTAATCACCATGATTAATTAGTCTAATAATTCTTCTAATAGAAAATAACATGAATTTGAAAGTATCCATTTTCCTAAAATCAAAAGTGAATTATTGCCTCACATAGGTGATGTCACTTAAAGAAATCAATGGGAAAGAGTAGTGTAACCAAAATCTTACACCGCTCTTACACACTTCAAAAGGACTAATGATTGCACTTTTATTCCAACATGTCTTCCACACTTTAAAATGCCTTAAAATGAATATCTTACACATTCCATGTGTGTGATCATGAGTTTGAGGACTCATCTTCCACCATTGATCTTTATCTCAAATCAATGGTTCACAAACATCCAAACAATTTATAAATGAAATAGCCTTTGGCCATTATAGACAAACTTATTCATACAAACCTACTCTACTAAATTATACAAGGATTTTCAACCAATTTTCATGTCAAAGCCAAACAAAGCCAAAAATCAATTGTAGATAAGGAGAGGTGCTTCCCACATGCAGAATCAAGCATTGCTAAAGACTCCATAGCCTACAAGTTGAGCTCAATTTATTAATTCCAATTCTCAAAATAAATCTTATAAGGAATTATAAACATTATTTTTATTCTAATGTGCATTTCTTGCTTGTTTTCAATATAGCTCAACCTAGGGATTAGGCTTGAGATGCTAGTTATTTAAGTTTGTTTTGATTTCATTCACTAACAGATTGACTAACCTCTCTTAGATTTCTAATATACACCATGGTATGTCTGGTGGGATGTGACACACCCCACAATTTGTTTTAGATCATTAACATTCTTATAATTACTATAATTAACCTAGTAACTATCTTAATTCACCTCATTTTCATCAAAAAGTTGTTAATTTCTACTGCAGGTGAAATTAATGAATTTGACCTACTAAATAATGATTTTACCCCTAAAAATAATGAAGTTTCCCTAACTATTAATGAATTTGACATGCTTATCAATAAATTCACTATTTCACACTTTCTATTATGTTTTGCTTGTAGGTTGAGGAATCCAAAAAATTACTCTATAATCAGTGAATTTGACCTACTAATTGATGAATTCTCTCTTTTATATTTTCTATCTATTTTGTTTGTAGGTTATGGAATCGGTAAAATTATTATAGAATTGATGAAATTGTCATATAATCAATGAATTTGATATGTTAATCGATGAATTCGCCCTTTATACTTTCTATCTATTTTGTGTGCAGGTTGTAGAATTGATGAAATTACTCTAAAATTAATGAACTAGCTTTGTAATCAGCAAATTCAGCCTATTAATCAGTGAATTCTCCCTTTTTTACTTTTCATTATATTCTATGTTTGTAAAAATGGTGAAATTACTATGTAATCAATGAAATCACTTTGTCATTAGTGAAATTGATTCATCCTACATATCGTTAAAATCACCTTTTTAACAAAAACTAGAGACCTTAGAAGATAAGTTTATTACATGTCTTAAACTTCCAATAATTTATTTTGTAGGACCTTGATTGAAAATTATATTTTTGATTATATGAAAAATAATTTATTTATTTACGCATATAGATTTGGATTCAAAATGAATTCACATTTCTATTTGGGTTATAAAAAAAACTTGTTTGTTTTACAAATTTCTTTCCTTTCATACAAGTTTTTTGCTATTTTATTAAGTATCTTGTGGGGTTATTTTGCATGCATGCTTTCCCCTTTTGGGTGAATCATAACTGTAAAGTTTATATTTTCTTTATACCCTTATTTTTATTTTGGATATATAGGGTGGAGTTCATAACCTTCCCATTATTCTTAGGGGTGTGTTGATTAGAAAGTCACATCCTAGCATCATACCAACCCTTATTTTTATTGAGGTTACATCAATGGTATCTTAGCTGAAAGGTCCCTCAAATCTTCATTTTTATGGTAGCACTTCACTAAAATTTTATGGTTAGAGTGGTTGTGAAGGGACTAGACCATGTAGCAAATGGCCCATTAAATATCAATATCCAATTGATGGATTTATTTTGCCCACATACCACAAGGTATATAAGGACCATCTAAAAAACCAATTAAAAAAAAATTAAGACCTTATTTTCTATGAAACATATGTTGATGTAGGGGTGAAAAGGTAATAGCCCTCAAAGATTACCTTGATCATGCATATCTTTTGAGAGAAGGATGGGATGAAAAACCCCATTGATAATTTCAATAATTTATTTAAAGATTCATAAATTTTATAATCCTCTCTCAAGGTAAGTATATTGAAGGTTTGAATGGATGTGTTGTAAACCCATGTCAGTAATTAGAATTAACTTGTAATGTTTATGTGTTATTTCTTGATTTTGATGGTTGTGTTGAAACAATGTTCATACTTAAAACCAAATAAAACAAAACCAAGTCCAAATCCAAACCATTTTTATACACACAAAAAAAAGAATTACTCAACTAGAATTTTAGGTCAAACAAAATCAATATTTCAAACTTGGTCCAAAAACTTACATTTCTTATCTAAACTACATCATTAGGCTGCCCAAGTCAAAATCAAAGCTTTTCCTAAACCAAATTACCAAATTCAAACCAATTCAAAAATAGGAACAAATTTTCAAATTATTATCCAATTTATGCTATTATATCATCCATTTTAATTCATACATGTTGACCAAATTTTGATCCCAAATCAAAATTGGTCACCCTCTTTAGGTTGAAACTCCATACAGTTGTAAAATGTTTTCCATGGTCTTGTCATGATCTTAAATGATCTTTAATAGTTACATGTGATCATGTTTGCCCTTATATATCATTGTCCAAGTTTTGGTCATATGTTCACTTGTCTAGTCCTATGGGTCCATCTCAAGAACTTAAAATAATCAAACATGGTCAAAGGTTTAGTTTCATTTATGGTCATTATAAAATATTATTTGGATTTCATTCATATAATAATACCATGATCTAACTTTTATTTAACTCTCATATGCAAAAACTCACATTTTGGACACCTTTTGGCCCATGTGGAAGAGTTAGATGTATCATTACAAGAATAAAACATTTAAAGAAGGTTTAAAATGTCCTTAATGTAATAAATTAGATATATTATGTTTTTGGGTAGTTAGATTCTGAAAACATGATCTGAACAACATTACAAGTGACAATTTGGGTGATGGTTCTACTCCAATTGGTGGTAGAACTTCTGGGAGCCATAACTTTTGCACCATAGCTCCATTTGACACCCCATTTAAATCGTTAGAAAGATAAGAAAGAGGAGAAAGTGGTGAGATGGCATGAAATTTTTTCAATGTATTTTGACCCAAAAAAATCAATATAAGTGCCCCAAATTTCAATTTTAGTAGTGCAGTCTAAAAATAGTAAATTTATAAAAAATATTAATTCTTCAAATTTTGTATTGTTATAAATCATGGAAGTCAAACCACTTAATCTCCCTCGAGATTGGAGACCTTAAACATCCTCCTCCTACCTTAAAAACATGTATAATTTAATATGTAACCCAGCAATTAAATCAGACATCTCTTCTCATAAATAGGCATATGTTTAGGTCTGCAAATTTAATGAATAAAACATATCTTCTTAGAGGTAACATTATTGTTATTATGTTATTCTTATTGCTTGAATTATCTTTAACCCAAAGCTTTTGAGTTTTGGATCATTGGTATCAAAGTGGTTTGTCTTTGGAGTGTATGATCCTAAGGATGAGGTCAAATTATAGGAAGCTTGGGTAGAAAATAGAACCAGCAAACTATCCACCTATTTGCTTCAAATGACTTCAAATGGTAGAAAACACCGAGACATCTAATTATTTTAAGGAAATGGTGAATTAATCCCTACATAAAAAAATAATCATAGATGCTACAATACTTTACCCAAATTCTTCAACAAATTTCAATGAGAAATTCTAGCTCCTCCTCTATAACCCCACATTCTTTATGTACCTCAACACCCTTCAAAGTTAAGAGGAATTTTGATATCCCTATATTTGAAGGCAAAATCAATGTTGATGCATTAAAAATTTGGTTGGATGAATTGTCATCTTATTTTTCTATAAATAAATTTATCAATAATGAGAAGATCACTTTTGCTTTTTTGAAATCATCATTTCCTATCAAAAAATAGTGGGAAGTGTACAAAAAGAGGTTTAGTATGGATAATATTGGCCTTGAGATAGAACCTACCTAGGATAATTTCATAGAATTTGTAAAGGAAGAACACTACCCCATTGGAGCATATGATGATTTGTATATAGAGTGGCAACAACTTTACCAAGGTAAGGAATAATTTGTTCAATATTACACAAATTTTTTTCATTCTCTATCTATGAGATTGGGCATCGAAGAAAGTGAGAAACACAAGGTTTTCAAATATCACAGTAGACTACAATGGTACATATGGGGAGATATACAACCCTTCAATGTGGAAACCCTCAGTGAGGTGTACAAGTTCATAGTAAATATTGAGCAAAAGCATGGAAGAATGAATACAAAGAGTCAACCTTCAAAATGGAAAAGTGACAAATAAGGTCAAACATGAGGCCAAAATTGGAATAAAAAGGAAGGAAATACTAAGAATTGGTGTGATTTCACAAATTTGTAAATCACTCTAAAGAATAATGTCGAGCCATCATGTCCCTACTTTTTGAGTCACATCCTCAACATATATTTCTCTACCTCATACACAAATTACAATTGAAGAGGATGGAAAAAAGATTGTAGATGTTGATCCCGATGCCATCATTACTTCATCACAGACCCATGAGGAGAGGCCAGATGACAGGGAAAGGTTGTTTCATTCTAAGTTATGGGTGAAAGGTAAGCCTTTGCATTTCATTCTTGATAGTCAGAGTCAAAAGAATTTAATCTCTACTAATGTTATGAAAATCCTAAATTTATCCATTAAGCCTCACCTAAAGCCATACAATATTGGATGGTCGAGTCTAGGGAGAAACCTCTATGTCACCCACCGATGTGTTTTCTTATATGAAAACCTTTTCAAGATGAGGTCTTATGTGATGTCATGAATCTAGATGTTTGTGATGTACTCTTTGGTCATCCAATCATATATGATCGATATCACATCTATGAATCAAAAACTTGAAGGATCACTCTCACTTCTAGAACATAGTGTTACAGGGGACCATAGGTACCACTTTCTACATCTATCTCCCTAATTAGTGCCAAGAAATTTATTCTCATGGTGGTTAAGCCACAAGAATCCAAAAGGGATGATGTTTCAACCTTGACTACATAAATAATACAAAAATAGAAGCCAATAAATAACGAGCTAAATAATTTCATAGCCTTCCATCCACAAATTAATGGTCAAATAGAAATGGTGAACAATCGGCCCTATATAGCTCCATAAAGTACATCTCCACAAAACACAGTCCATTCCAAGTATGCATTAGGAATCAAATAAAAACATAAATACCACACTTAATGACAAATATTGATGTAATGGGGACCATTTCTTCTCAAGGAGGGAGAAATGATCTGAGCAACATTCCAGGCAATAGTTCGGGTGATGGTTCTACCCAAATTGGTGGCAGAACTTTCGGGAGCCATAAATTTTACACCATAACTCCATTTGTCTCCCCATTTGAACCATTGGAAATATAAGAATGGGGAGAATTCAGCGAGATGGAATGAGCTTTTCATAATGGATTTTGACCCCTAAAAACTCAATGGAAGTTCCCCAAATTTCAATTTTGGTAGTGTAGTCTAAAAATAGTAAGTTTTTAAAAAATGGGAATTCCTCAAATTTTATATTATTGTAAATCATGGAAGTCAAACCACTTAATCTACCTCAAGATTGGTGACCTTCCACATCATCCTCCTACCTTCAAAACATGTATAAATGAAGATGTAATCCAAAATAAAAATCAGACATCTCTTCTTAAAGATAGGCATATGTTTGGGTCTATAAATTTAATAAATAAAACATCTCTTCTCAAAGATAGCATTATTTCTATTGTGTTGTTCTTGTTTCTTGAATTATCTTTCAACTAAAGCTTTTAAGTTTTGGATCAGTGGTATCATAGTAGTTTGTCTTTAGAGTGTATGATCATAAGGATAAGGTCAGATTACAAGAAGCTTGGGTGGAAAATATAACCAGTAGACTATCCACCTATTCACTCCAAATGACTTCAAATGGTAGATAACACTAAGACATCCAATCATTTCAATGAAATGGTGAACGAGGCCCTCCAAAAACAATAAGTGTAGATGCTACAACAATTCTCACAAACCAAAAAAATTTGATGAGAAATTTTGTCTCCTCATCTAGAACCCCACATCCTTTCAGTGCCTCAACACCCTTCAAAGTTTAGGTGAATTTTGATATCCCTACATTTGAAGGCAAAATCAATGCTAATGTAGTAGAAAATTGGTTGGTTTAATTGTCATCTTATTTTTCTATAAATAAATTCATGGATAAAGAGAAGATCACTTTTATTCTTTTGAAATCATCATTACCTATCAAAAATTGGTGGAAAGTGTAAAAAAAGAGATTCAGTATAGATGATATTATCCTTGAGGTGGAGCCTACCTGAGATAATTTCATAGAAACTATAAAGGAAGAATACTACCCCATTGGAGCATATGATGATCTATATATAGAGTGGAAACAACTTCACCAAGGTAAGGAACAATCTATTCAAGATTATACTGATATTTTTCATTCTCTGTCTATGAGATTGGGCATCAAGAATGTGAGAAACACCAGGTTCTCAAATATCTTGGTGGAATACAATGGTACATATGGTGAGAAATAGAACTCTTCAATTTGTAAATTATTTTTGAGACCTATAAGTTTGTAGTGAAGATTGAGTAGAAGCATGGAAGAATGAATACGAAAAGTTAGCCTTCAAAATGGAAAAGTGATAAAGAAAGTCAAATCGAAGGCTAAAATTTGAAGAAAAAGGAAGGAAAGACTAGAAAGTGGTGTGATTATAAAATTTTTGGAACTCACTCCAAAGAATAATGTCGAACCATCAAGTCCCTACTTTTTGAGTCATAATCCTCAACATCTACTACTCTACCTTATACACAACCTATAGTTGAAGATGATGAAGAAGAGATTATAGATGTTGATCCTAATTTCATTGTTACTTCATCACAGACCCATGAGGAGAGGCCAGATGACAAGAAAAGGTTGTTTCATTCTAAGTTATGGGTGGAAGATAAACCTTTGCATTTCATTCTTAATAGTGGGAGTCAAAATAATTTAATATATACTAATATTGTGAAAATCCTAAATTTATCCATGAAGCCTCACCCAAAGCCATATAGTATTGGATGGTTGATTCCAAGGATAAACCTTCATGTCACCCACCAATGTCTTCTCTCATATGCAATAAAACCTTTCCAAGATGAGTTCTTATATGATGTGGTCAATTTAAATGTTTGTGATGTAATCTTTGGTCAGCCATTCATGTATGATTGACATGGCATCTATGAATCAAGAACTTAAAATATCACTCTCACTCTTGGAACATGATGCTATAAGATAACCACCTTCTATATCCATCTGTCTGATTAGTGCCAAGAATTTTTTTCTCATGGTGGTTAAACCATAGGAATCCAAAAGGGTTGATGTTGTAGCCTTGATTACACAAACAACACAACAACATAAGCCAATATATAATAATATAAATAATCTCATGGTCTTCTATCCATATATTAATGGTTAGATACAAATGGTAAATAATTAGGCCCTACATAGCTCCATAAAGGATAGTTTATACTAAGTATGCATCAAGAATCAAATCAAAACACAACTACCACACTTGATGACAAATATTGATGCAATGGGGACCATTACTTCTTAGTAAGGGAGGAATGATCTGATCAGCATTCTAAGTGATAATTTGGGTAATGGTTCTACCCCAATTGGTGGCAGAACTTCTGGGAGCCATAACTTTTGCACCATAGTTCCGTTTGAATCCCCATTTAATCCATTAGAAATCTAGTAATGAGGAAAACATGATGAAATGGCATGAGGTCTGCTCGATGTATTTTGACCCCTAAAATATCAATAAAAGTGACCCAAATTTAAATTTTAGTAGTGTAGTCTAAAAATAGTAAGTTTCTAAAAAATAATAATTCTTTGAATTCTATATTGTTGTAAATCATGGAAGTCAAAAAACTTAATCTCCCTCAAGATTTGTGACCTTTCAAATCCTCCTCCTACCTTCAAAACAAGTATAAATGAATATGTAACCTAAAATGGAAATCAGACATCTCTTTCCAGAGATAGGCATATGTTTGGGTTTGTAAATTTAATGAATAAAACATCTCTTCTCAAAGATAGCATTAATGTTATTATGTTGTTCTTACTTATTGAATTATATTTAAACCAAAGCTTTTGAATTTTGGATCAGTGATATCAGAGTGGTTTGACTTTAGAGTGTATGATCCTAAGGATGAGTTCAGATTACAAGAAGCTTGGGTGAAAAATAGAACCAACAAACTATCCACCTATTTACTCTAAATGACTTCAAATGGCAGATATCACCTAAACCTATGATTATTTCAAAAAAATGGTGAATTAATCCCTCCAACAATAAAAAGTGTAGATGCTATAACAATTCACCCAAATTCTCTAGACAAATTCTAGTGGAAAATTTTGGCTCCTCATCTGCAATGTCACATCCTTTCAGTGCCTCAACACCCTTCAAAATTTAGGTGAATTTTGATATCCCTACATTTGAAGGCAAACTAAATTTTGATGTAGTAGAAAACTGATTGGATCAATTTTCATCTTATTTTTCTATAAATAAATTCAATGATAAAGAGAATATCACTTTTGCTCTTTTGAAAGCATCATTGCCTATCAAAAATTGGTGTAAAGTGTACAAAAAGAGATTCAATATGGATGATATTTTCCTTGAGGTAGAATCTATTAGGGATGATTTCATAGAAGCTATAAAGGAAGTATACTACCACACTAGAGCATATGATGATCTTTATATAGAGTGGCAACAACTTCACCAAGGTAAGGAACAATCTATTCAAGATTACACTGATATTTTCATTCTTTATCTGTGAGATTGAGCTTCCAAGAAAGTAAGAAACATAAGGTTTTCAAATATCATGGCTGACTACAATGGTACATATAGGGATAAATAAAACTCTTCAATTTGGAAACCCTCGATGAGGCATACAAGCTCATAGTGAAGATTGAGTAGAAGCATGGAAGAATGAATATGAAGAGTCAGCCTTCAAAATGGATAAGTGACAAAGAAGGTCAAACATGTGGCCAAAATTAGAAGAAAAAGGAAAAAAAGACTAGAAAGTGGTGTGATTATCACAAATATGGAACTCACTCTAAAAAAAAATATCGAGCCATCAAGTCCTTGCTTTTTGAGTCATAATCCTTGACATCTACTAATCTACCCTATACACAACCTAAAGTTAAAGAGGATAAAAAAGAGATTGTAGATGTTGATCTCAATGCCATCATTGCTTCAACATAGACCCATGAGGAGAGGCTAGATGACAAGGAAAGGTTATTCCATTCTAAGTTATTAGTTAAAGGTAAGCCTTTGCATTTCATTATTGATAGTGGGAGTCAAAAGAATTTAATCTATGCTAATGTTGTGAAAATCCCAAATTTGTCCATGAAGCCTCACCCAAATCCATATAGTATTGGATGGTTGAGTCTAGGGAGAAACCTCTGTGTCATCCACCAATGTCTTCTCTCATATGCAATAAAACCTTTCCAAGATGAGGTCTTATGTGATGTGGTCAATCTATATGTTTGTGATATACTCTTTGGTTAGCCATTCATGTATGATTGACATGGAATCTATGAATCAAGAATTCAAATAATCACTCTCACTCTTGGAACATGACACTATAAGGTACTAAACATACCACTTTCTACATCTATCTCCCTTATTAGTGCCAAGAAATTTATTCTCATGGTGGTCAAGCCAAAGAAATCCAAAAGGGCTAATGTTGTATCCTTGACTACACAAACAACACTATAATAGAAGCCAATAGATAATAAGTTGAAAAATTTCATGGCCTTCCATCCATAGATTAATGGTCAGACAAAAATGGTGAACAATCAGGCCCTACACATCTCCATAAAGTACAACTCTACAAAGCATAGTCCATTCCAAGTATGCATCAGGAATAAAATCAAAACACAACTACCACACTTGATGAAAAATCTTAATGAAATGGGGACCATTTCTTCTCAAAGAGGGAGTAATGATTTGAGCAACATTCTAGGCGATAATTTGGGTGATGGTTCTACCCCAATTGTGGCAAAATTTTTGGGAGACATAACTTTTGTACCATATCTCTGTTTGACTCCCCATTTGAACCATTGGAAATATAAGAATGGGAGAACATGGTGAGATGGAATGAGATTTACTCAAAATATTTTGACCTCAAAAGCCTCAATCAAAAATCCCCAAATTTCAATTTTAGTAGTGCAGTCTAAAAATAGTATTTTTAAAAAAAATAGTAATTCCTCAAATTATTTAATGTTGTAAATCATGGAAGTCAAAACACTTAATCTCTCTTGAGATTGGTGACCTTCCACATCTTCCTCATACCTTCAAAACATGTATAAATGAAGATGTAACCTAAAATATAAATTAGACATCTTTTCTCAGAGCTAGGTATATGTTTGGGTCTACAAATTTAATGAATAAAATATCTCTTCTCAGAGATAACATTATTATTATTGAGTTGTTATTGTTTATTAAATTATATTTCAACCAAATATTTTAAGTTTTGGATCAGTAGTATCATATTGGTTTATATTTAGAGTGTATTATCCCAAGGATGAGGTTAGATTATAGGAAGCTTGGGTGGAAAATAGAATTAGCAAACTATCTTCCTATTTGCTCCAAATGACTTCAAATGGAAAACAACATTGAGACATCTGATCCTTTCAAGGAAATGGTGAATGAAGCCCTCCCAAAACAACAAGTGCAGATGCTACACTAATTCACCTAATTTTTTCAATAAATTTTGATGGAAAATTTTGGCTCCTCATATGTAACCCCACATCCTTTCAGTGCCTCAACACCTTTCAAAGTTTAGGTGAATTTTGATATTCCTACATTTGAAGGCAAAATCAATTCTAATGCAATAGAAAATTGGTTGGACCAATTATCATCTTTTTTTTAATAAATAAATTCATTGATAAAGAGAATATCACTTTTACTTTTTTGAAAGCATCATTTCCTATCAAAAATTGGTGGGAAGTGTACAAAAAGAGATTCAATACATATGATATTAGCCTTGAGGTAGAACCTACCTAGGATGATTTTGTAGAAGATAAAAATGAAGAATACTACCCCATTGGAGCATATGATGATCTGTATATAGTGGCAATAACTTTTCTAAGGTAAGGAACAATTTGTTCAAGATTAGACTGATATTTTTCATTTTCTATCTATGAGATTAGGTTTCTATGAAATAGAGAAACACAAAGTTCTCAAATATCATGGTGAACTACAATCATACATATAGGGAGAAATAGAACTTTTCAATTTGGAAACCCTTGTGAGGTGTACAAGTTTGTAGTGAAAATTGAGTAGAAGCATGGAAGAATGAATATGAAGAGTCAGCCTTCAAAATAGAAAAGTGATAAATAAGGTCAAACATTAGGCCAAAATTGGAAGCAAAAGGAAGGAAATACTGGGAAGTAATGTGATTATCACAAATCTGAAACTCACTCTAAAGAAGAATGTCGAGCCATCAAGTCCCTACTTTTTAAATCACAATCCTCAACATCTACTACTCTATCTCATTCATAGCCTATAGTCAAAGAGGATGAAGAAGAGATTTTAGATGTTGATATTGATGCCATCATTGCTTCATCACAGACCCATGAGGAGAGGCCAGATGATAAGAAAAGGTTATTTCATTCTAAGGTAAGAGTTAAAGGCAGGTCTTTGCATTTTATTATCGATAGTGGGATTCAAAATAATTTAATCTCTAATAATGTTATGAAAATCCTAAATTTTTCTATGAAGCCTCACCCAAATCCATATAGTATTGGATAGTTGAGTCCAGGGATAAACCTCCATGTCACCCACTAATGTGTTATCTCATATGCAATAAAACCTTTCCAAGATGAGGTCTTATGTGATGTGGTTAATCCAGATGTTTGAAATGTACTCTTTGGTTAGCCATTCATGTATAATCAATATGGCATCTATGAATCAAGAATTCAAAGGATCACTCTCACTCTTAGAAAATGGTGCTACACCATCCCAGAGGTACCACTTTCTACTACATCTATCTCCCTGATTAGTGCCAAGAAATTTATTCTCATGGTGGTCAAGCCACAAGAATCCAAAAAGGTTGATGTTGTAGCCTTGAATACGCAAAAAACATAATAATAGAATCCAATAGATAATAAGCTAAAGAAGAACATGGCCTTCCATCCATAGATTAATGGCTAGACAAAAATGGTGAATAATTGAGCCCTACACAGCTCCACAAAGTATAGCTTCACAAAGCACAATTCGTTCCAAGTATGCATTAGAAATCAAATCAAAACACAATTGCCACACTTGATGACAAATATTGATGCAATGAATACCATTGCTTCTCAAGGAAGGAGGAATGATCTGATTAACATTCCAAATGACAATTTAGGTGATGGTTATACCCCAATTGGTGGCATAACTTTAGGGAGCCATAACTTTTTCACCATAGCTTCGTTTGACTCCCCATTTGAATAGTTGGAAACCTAAGAATGAGAAGAATATGATGAGATGTAATGTTATCTAATTGATGGATTTAAACCCCCAAATATTCAATGGAAGTTCCATAAATTTAAATTTTAGTAGTGCAGTCTAAAAATAGTATGTTTCTAAAAAATTATTAATTCCTCAAATTCTGTATTATTGTAAATCATGAAAGTCAAACCACTTAATCTACCTCGATATTGGTGACCATCCACATCCTCCTCTTACCTTCAAAAACATGTATAAATGAGGATGCAGCTATAAATGGAAATCAGACATCTCTTCTCAAAGATAAGCATATGTTTAGGTCTACAAATTTAATGAATAAACCATCTCTTCTTAGAGATAGACTTATTATTATTATGTTGTTCTTATTTCTTGAATTATATTTCAACCAAAGATTTTTAGTTTTGGATCAATGGTATCAGTGTATTTTATCTTTGGAGTGTATGATCCTGAGGATGAGGTCAGATTACAAGAAGCTTGGGTGAAAAATAGAACCAACAAACTATCCACCTAATCACTCCAAAGACTTCAAATGGCAAATAACACTAAGACATCTGATTATTTCAAGGAAATGGTGAATGAATCTCTTTAGAAACAATAAATGTAAATGCTACAATAATTCATCCAAATTCTTCAATAAATTTTGAAATGAAATTTTAGCTCCTCATCTATAACCCCACATCCATTCAGTGCCTCAACACCCTTCAAAGTTTAGGTGAATTTTGATATCCCTACATTTGAAGTCAAAATTAATGCTGATGTAGTAGAAAATTGGTTAGATCAATTATCATCTTATTTTTGTATAAATAAATTTATCGATAAAGAGAAGATCACTTTTGTTCTTTTGAAAGCATCATTGCGTGTCAAAAATTAGTGGAAAGTGTATAAAAAGATATTCAATATGGATGATATTGGCCTTGAGATAGAACCTACCTAGGATGATTTCATAGAAGTTGTAAAGGAATAATACTATCCCTTTGGATCATATGACGATATGTATATAGAGTGGCAAAAACATCACCAAGGTAAGGAATAATATGTTCAAGATTACAATAATATTTTTCATTCTCTATTTATGAGATTAGACATCCAAGAAAGTGAGAAATACAAGGTTCTCAAATATTGTGGTAGAATACAATGGTATACATGGGGAGAAATGTAACTCTTTAATTTGGAAACCCTTAGTGAGGCATACAAGTTTGCAGTGAAGATTGAACAGAAGTATGGAAGAATGAATACGAAGAGTCAGCCTTCAAAATAGAAAAGTGACAAAAAAGGTTAAATACAAGACCAAAATTGAAAGAAAAAGGAAGGAAAGACTGGGAAGTGGTGTGATTATCATAAATCTAAAACTCACTCCAAAGAATAATGTTGAGCCATCAAGTCCCTACTTTTTGAGTCACAATCCTCAACATCTACTACTCTACCTCATACATAGCATGAAATTGAAGAAGATGAATAAGAGATTATAGATGATGATCTCAATGTTATTATTGCTTCAACATAGACCCATAAAGAGAGGTTAGATGACAAGGAAAGGTTATTTCATTCTAAGTAATGGGTGAAAGATAAGCATTTACATTTCATTCTTGATAGTGGGAGTCAAAATAATTTAGTCTCAACTAATGTTGTGAAAAGCCTAAATTTATTCATGAAACCTCACCTAAATCCATACAATATTAGATGGTTGAGTCCAAGGATAAACCTCTGTGTCACTCACCAACGTCTTCTCTCATATGTAATAAAACCTTTTCAAGATGAGGTCTTATGTGATGTAGTCAATCTAGATATTTATAATGTACTCTTTGGTCAACCGTCATATATGATCAAGATGGTATCTATGAATTGATAACTTAAAGGATCAGTCTCACTCTTGAAACACATTGCTACAGGGTACCAGAGGTATTGGCTTCTACATCTATCTCCTTGATTAGTGCCAAGAAATTTATTCTCATGGTGGTCAAGCCACAGGAATCTAAAAGGGTTGATGTTGCAACTTTGACTACATAAAAAACACAACAAAATCCAATAGATATCAGGCTAAATAATTTCATAGCCTTTCATCCATATATTAATGGTTAAATATAAATGATGAACAATTGGGCCCTACACAGCTCCATAAAGTACATCTCCATAAAGCATAGTCCACTCCAAGTATGTATCAAGAATTAAATCAAAACACAACTACTGCACTTGATGACAAATATTGATGAAATAGGGACCATTACTTCTCAAAAATGGAGGAATGATCTAAGTAACATTCTAAGCCATAATTTGGGTGATGGTTCTACCCCAATTAGTGGCAGAACTTCTGGGAGCTATAACGTTTGCACCATAGATCCATTTCATTCCCCATTTGAACCATTAGAAAGATAATAATGAGGGGAATGTGGTGAGATGGAATGAGATTTGATTAAAGGATTTTGACCATCAAAAATGCAATGAAAGTGCCCAAAATTTCAATTTTAGTAGTGCAGTCTAAAAATAGTAAGTTTCTAAAAAATAGTAATTCCTTGAATTCTATATTGTTGTAAATCATGAAAGTCAAACCACTTAATCTCCCTTGAGATTGGTGACCTTTTACATCCTCCTCCTACCTTAAAATCATATTTAAATAAATATGTAACCCAAAATGGTAATCGGACATCTCTTCTTAGAGATAGGCATATGTTTGGGTCTGCAAATTTAATGAATAAAACATCTCTTCTCAGAGATAGCATTATTGTTATTGTGTTGTTCTTATTTTTTGAATTATATTTCAACTAAATATTTTAATTTTTGGATCAGTGATATCATAATGGTTTATATTTAGATTGTATGATTTTGAGGATGAGGTTAGATTACGTGAAGCTTGGGTGGAAAATAGAACCAACAGACTATCCACCTATTTGTTCCAAACAATTTCAAATGACAGACAACATCAAGACATCCAATCCTTTCAAAGAAATGGTGAATGAATCCCTCCAGTAACAAAAAGTGTAGATGCTACAATAATTCACCTAATTTTTCTAAAAAAAAATTATAAGAAATTTTGGATCTTTATCTACAACCCCACATCCTTTTAGTGCCTCAACACCCTTCAAAGTTTAGGTGAATTTTGATATTCCTACATTTGAAGGAAAAATCAATTCTAATGCAGTATAAAATTGGTTGGATCAATTTTCATCTTATTTTTATGTAAATAAATTCACTGATAAAGAGAAGATCATTGTTGATCTTTAGAAAGCATCATTCCCTGTCAAAAATTGGTTTGTAAGTATACAAAAAGAGATTCAGTATAGATGATATTGGCCTTGAGGTAGAACCTACATGAGATGATTTCATAGAAGCTATAAAGGAAGAATACTACCCCATTGGAGAATATGATGATCTGTATATAAAGTGGCAACAACTTTTCCAAAGGAACAATCTATTTAAGATTACACTGGTATTTTTCATTCTCTATCTGTGAGATTAGGAATTCAAGAAAGTGAGAAACATAAGTTTCTCAAATATCATGGTGAAATACAATGGTACATATAGGGATAAAAATAAATCTTCAATTTGGAAACCCTTGATGAGGCGTACAAGTTCGTAGTGAAGATTGAGCAGAAGCATGGAAGAATGAATATGAAGAGTTAGCCTTCAAAATGGAAAAATGAAAAAGAAGGTCAAACACAAGGCCAAAATTGGAAGTAAAAGGAAGGAAAGATTGGGAATTGGTGTGATTATCATAAATATGAAACTCACTCCGAATAAGATTGTCAAGATATCAAGTCCCTAATTTTTGAGTCACAATCCTCAATATCTACTGCTTTACCTCATACACAACTTGAAATTGAAGAGGATGAAGAAGAGATTGTAGATGCTAATCTTGATGCAATCGTTGCTTCATCATAGACCCATGAGGAGAGGCTAGATAACAAGGAAAGGTTGTTTTATTCTAAGTTATGGGTGAAAGGTAAGTATTTGCATTTAATTCTTGATAGTGGGAGTCAAAAGAATTTAATCTCTACTAATATTGTGAAAATCCTAAATTTTTCCATAAATCCTCACCTAAATCCATAAAATATTGGATGGTTGAGTCTAAGGAAAAAACTCTATGTCACCCACCAATGTCTTCTCTCATATGTAATAAAACATTTTTCAGATGAGGTTTTATGTGATGTGGTCAATCTATATGTTTACAATGTAATCTTCGGTTAGCCATTCATGTCTGATTGACATGACATATATGAATAAAGAACTTGAAGGATCACTCTCACTCTTGGAACATGGCACTATAGGGTACCATAGGTACCACTTTCTACATCTATCTCCCTGATTAGTGCTAAGAAATTTGTTCTCATGGTGGTCAAGCCACAGGAAACCAAAAGGGCTGATGTTGCAACTTTGACTACACAAACAACACAACAATAGAATCTAATTGATAACAAGATAAATATTTTCATGGCCTTTCATCCATAGATTAATGATCATATAGAAATGGTGAACAATTGGGCCCTACACAACTCCGTAAAGTATAACTCCATAAAACACAGTTTGTTCCAAGTATGCATCAAGAATCAAATCAAAACACAACTACCACACTTGATGACAAATATTGATGCAATGGGGATTTTTGCTTCTCAAGGAGGAAGGAATGACCTGAGCAATATTCCAAGTGACAATTTGGGTGATAGTTCTACCCCAATTGGTGGTAGAACTTTTGGGAGCCATAACTTTTACACCATAGCTCCATTTGACTCCTCATTTGAACCATTGGAAATCTAAAAATAAGGAGAATCAGATGATATGTCATTATATTTTCTCAATAAATATTGACTCCTAAAAACTCAATGGAAGTGTCCCAAATTTCAATTTTAGTAGTGCAGTTTAAAAATAGTAATTTCTCAAATTTCATTTTGTTGTAAATCATGGAATTCAAACCACTTATTCTTCCTCAAGATTAGTGACCTTACACATCCTCCTCCTACCTTCAAAACATGTATAAATGAAGATGTAACTTGAAATGAAAATTAGACATCTCTTCTTAGAGACAGGCATATGTTTGGATCTGCAAATTTAATGAATAAAATATCTCTTCTCAGAGATAACATTATTATTATTATTATTGTGTTCTTTTTTCTTTAATTATCTTTCAACCAAAGCTTTTGATTTTTTTATCATTAGTATTAGATTAGTTTGTCTTTAGAGTGTATGATTGTAAGGATGAGGTTAGATTATAAGAAGCTTGGGTGGAAATGGGTGGAAAATAGAATGAATAGACTATCCACCTATTCACTCCAAATGACTTCAAATAGCAGAAAACACTGAGACATCCAATATTTTCAAGGAAATGGTGAATGAATCCCTCTAGAAACAACAAACATAGATGCTATAACAAATTCACCCAAATTCTCCAACAAATTTTGATGGGAAATTTTGGCTCCTCATCTACAACCCCACATCCTTTCAATGCCTCAACACCCTTCAAAGTTTAGGTAAATTGTAATATCCCTACATTTGAAGGCAAAATAAATGTTGATGTAGTATAAAATTAGTTGGATCAATTGTCATCTTATTTTTGTATAAATAAATTCACCAATAAAGAGAAGATCACTTTTGCTATTTTGAAAGCATCATTACCTATAAAAAATTAGAGAGAAGTGCATAAAAAGAGATTTAGTATGGATGATATTGGCCTTGAGGTAGAACCTAATTGAGATGATTTCATAGAAGATGTAAAGAAATAATACTACCCCATTAGAGCATATGATGATCTGTATATAGAGTGGAAACAACTTTACCAAGGTAAGGAACAATCTATTTAAGATTACACTGATATTTTTTATTCTCTATCTATGAGATTGGGCATCAAAGAAAGTGAAAAATAAAAGGTTCTCAAATATCATGGTAGACTACATATGGGGAGAAATATAACTCTTCAATTTCTAAATCCTTGGTGAGGCATACAAGTTTGCAATGAAGATTGAGTAGAAGCATGGAAGAATGAATACGAAGAGTTAGCCTTCAAAATGGAAAAGTGACAAAGAAGGTCAAATACGAGGCCAAAATTGAAATCAAAAGAAAGTAAATACTGGAAAGTGGTGTGATTATCACAAATCTAAAACTCACTCCATAAAAGAATGTTGAACCATCAAGTCCCTTCTTTTTGAGTCACAATCCTCAACATCTACTGTTCTACCTCATACATAACCTATAGTTAAAGAAGATGAAGAAGAGATTATAGATGTTGATCCCGATGCCATTTTTGCTTCATCATAGACCCATGATGATAGGCTAGATGACAAGGAAATTTTGTTTCATTCTAAGTTATGGGTGAAAGGTAAGCCTTTGCATTTCATTATTGATAGTGGGAGTCAAAAGAATTTAATTTTTGCTAATGTTGTGAAAAGCCTAAATTTGTCTATGAAGCCTCACCCAAAGCCATATAGTATTGGATGGTTGAGTCCAAGGAGAAACTTTTGTGTCACCCACCAATGTCTTCTCTCATATGCAATAAAACCTTTCCAAGATGAGGTATTATGTGATGTGTTCACTATAGATGTTTGTGATGTACTCTTTGGTCAACCATGCATGTATGATCAACATGAAATCTATGAATCAATAACTTGAAGGATTACTCTCACTCTTTAAATATGGTGCTATAGGGTATCATAGGTACCACCTTCTACATCTATCTCCCTGATTAGTGTCATGAAATTTGTTCTCATGGTGGTCAAGCCATAGGAATTCAAAATGGCTGATGTTACAACATTGAATACATAAACAACACAACAATAAAAGCTAATAAATAATAATCTAAAGAAATTTATTTCCTTCCATCCATAGATTAATGGTTAGATAGAAATGGTGAATAATTGGGCCCTACATAGCTCCACAAAGCAAAGCTTGTTCCAAGTATGCATCATGAATCAAATGAAAATACAACTTCCACACTTGATGATAAATCTTGATGAAATGGGGACCTTTGCTTCTCAAGGGGGGAGGAATGATCTGAGCAACATTCTAGGTGAAAATTAGGGTGATGGTTCTACCCCAATTGGTGGCAAAACTTCTAAGAGGCATAACTTTTGTACCATAGCTCCATTTGACTCCCCATTTAAACTATTGGAAATATAAGAATAAGGAGAATGCAGTGAGATGGCAGGAGATTTTATCCATGGATTTTAACCCCAAAAAACTCAATGGAAGTTCCCCAAATTTCAATTTTAGTAGTGTAGTCTAAAAATAGTAAGTTTTTAAAAATGATAATTCCTCAAATTCTGTATTGTTGTAAATCATGGAAATCAAACCACTTAATCTCCCTCGAGATTGGTGACCTTCCACATCCTCCTCCTACCTTAAAAACATTTATAAATGAAGATGTAACCCAAAATAGAAATTAGACAACTCTTCTCAGAGATAGGCATATGTTTGGGTCTACAAATTTAATGAATAAAACATCTCTTCTTAGATATAACATTATTGTTATTGTGTTGTTCTTATTTCTTGAATTATCTTTCAACCAAAGCTTTTAAGTTTTGGATTAGTGGTATTAGATTAGTTTTCCTTTAGAGTGTATGATCTTGAGGATGAGGTTAGATTACATGAAGCTTGGGTGGAAAATAAAACCAATAGAATATCCACCTATTCATTCCAAATGACTTAAAATGGTGGATAACATAGAGACATATGATCCTTTCAAGGAAATAGTGAATGAATCCCTCTAGAAACAACAAGTGCAGATGATATAACAATTCACCCAAATTATCCAACAAATTTTGATGAATTTTTTTGGCTCCTCATCTGTAACTCCACATCTTTTCAGTGCCTCAACACCTTTTAAAGTTCAAGTGAATTTTGATATCCCTACATTTGAAGGAAAAATCAATGTTGATGTAGTAAAAAATTGGTTGGATCAATTATTATCTTATTTTTCTATAAATAAATTCATCGATAAAGAGAAGATCACTTTTGCTCTTTTGAAAGCATCATTGCCTATCAAAAATTGGTAGGAATTGTATAAAAAGAGATTCATTATAGATGATATTGGCCTTGATGTAGAACCTACTTGGGATAATTTCATAGAAGCTGTAAAGGAATAATATTACCCCATTGGAGCATAAGATGATTTGTATATAGAGTGGAAATAACTTCTCCAAGGTAAGGAACAATTTGTTCAAGATTACACTGATATTTTTCATTCTCTATCTATGAGATTGGGCATCCAATAAAGTGAGAAACACAAGGGTCTCAAATATCATGGCAAACTATAATGGTATATATGAGGAGAAATAGAACTCTTCAATTTGGAAACATTCGATGAGGTGTACAAGTTCACAGTGAAGATTGAGTAGAAGCATGGAAGAATTAATATGAAGAGTCAGCCTTCAAAATGGAAAAGTGACCAATAATGTCAAACATGAGGCCAAAATTGGAAGCACAAGGAAAGACTAGGAAGTGGTGTGATTATCACAAATCTGGAACTCACTCCAAATAAGAATGTCAAGCCATCAAGTCCTTGTTTTTTGAGTCACAATCCTCAACATCTATCACTCTACCTCATACATAGCCTATAGTTGAATAGGATGAAAAAGAGATTTTAGATTTTGATCCTAATGCCATCATTGATTCATCATAGACCTATGTGGAGAGGCCAGATGACAAGGAAAGGTTGTTCATTCTAGGTTATGGATGAAAGGTAAGACTTTATATTTCATTCTTGATAGTGGGAGTCATAAGAATTTAATCTCTGATAATGTTGTGAAAATTCTAAATTTATCCATGAAGCATCACCCAAAGCCATATAGTATTAGATGGTTGAGTTTAGGGAGAAACCTCCATGTCACCCACCAATGTCTTTTTTCATATGCAATAAAACCTTTTCGAGATGAGGTCTTATGTGATGTGGTCAATCTAGATGTTTGTGATATACTATTTTGTCAACCATTCATGTATGATCGACATGGAATCTATGAATCATGAACTTTAAGGGTCACTCTCACTCTTGGAACATGGTGTTATAAGGTATCAAAGGTACCACCTTCTCCATTTATCTCCCTAATTAGTGCCAAGAAATTTGTTCTCATGGTGGTCAAGATACAAGAATCCAAAAGGGCTGATGTTATAGCCTTGACTACACAAACAACACAATAACATAAGCCAATAAATAGCAAGTTGAAGAAGTTTATGGCCTTCCATCCACAGATTAATGGCCAGATAGAAATGGTGACCAATCAAGCCCTACACAACTCCATAAAGTATAGCTCAATAAAGCACAGTCTGTTCTAAGTATACATCATGAATCAAATCAAAACAAGTACCACATTTAATGCAATGGGGACCATTATTCTTAAGGAGGGAGGAATGATTTGAGCAACATTCTAGGTGATAATTTGGGTGATGGTTCTACCCCAATTGGTGGTAGAACTTTCAAGAGCCATAACTTTTGCACCATAGCTCTGTTTGACTCCCTATTTTAACTATTGGAAAGGTAAGAATAAGAAGAATGTGGTGAGATGGCATGAGCTCTACTTGATGTATTTTTAACCCCAAAAACTCAATGGAAGTGCCCCAAATTTTAATTTTAGTAGTGCAGTCTAAAAATAGTAAGTTTCTAAAAAATAGTAATTCCTCAAATTTTGTATTATTGTAAATCATGGAAGTCAAACCACTTAATCTCCTTTGATATTAGTGACCTTCCACATCATACTCATACCTTAAAGACATGTATAAATGAAAATTTAACCTGAAATGGAAATCAAACATATCTTCTCAGAGATAAGCATATGTTTGGGTCTATAAATTTAATGAATAAAACATCTCTTCTCAAAAATAGAATTATTGTTATTGTGTTGTTCTTATTTATTGAATTATCTTTCAAACAAAACTTTTTGAGTTTTGGATCACAACATCTGTAGTTTAATGATTAATCTTGGCAAAATGACACTTTACAATCACTTATATGACCTCGAGAGATCAATTATGAATTGTAAATAGTTTTTAATTGTCTCTTAGACTCCTTCAAATCATTTTACTAATTTTTTTAAATTTTCATGTCAAATTGACACTCCATACACCTTTTCTCCTCCATCGTTGCCTTCACAAGCTCAAGAAGGCAAATTTGAACTAAATAGTATAATAAGGAGAGAGAGAGAGAGAGAGAGAGAGAGAGAGAGAGAGAGAGAGAGAGAGAGAGAGAGAGAGAGAGAGAGAGAGAGAGAGAGAGAGAGAGAGAGAGAGAGAGAGAGTAGCTAAAACTTTTTCCATTTTTAAGGGTCCTAGTAGTCTTGAAATTAGTGTCATTGGTTTGTACATTGGTAGCCTCTTAATTATGATAATATTCTAAAAGTGACATCATGTCATTATGGCATATCCATTTGAGAGGGGTCTATTCTTGCATCTATTTCTCCATTTCAAAATTTTATGGAGATAAATGGTTTTTATGGTGGTTTGTATAGGTCAATGATATCCTTTTCATGGTGTTTTCATCATATAAATCATCTTTATGAAGTTTTTTCACTTAGAAGAAAGTGGTCTTGATGTATAAGGTGTTTTAATGGATTCTAATGCAAGTTTATGTTTTATATTCATGGTGGTCACTCTAAAAGGTTTATAATAATTCATCACTCATGATATCTCACTTAGTTTCATGGATTTCATAAGCTTTTGTCTAGAATGTGTTTTTGTCCATATTTTTCAAATGCTTGCTCTTTGGAGACATGGTATGTGTTTGAACAATCCACTAGAGGTTTGATTTCCAATTTGGATAAATTATTAGAGGTGAATCATGGTATAATATTTTAATATGGAATTTTAGTATGGGAATCATGAGATAATTCAAGATGGTATTCCAATATACCTTCCAATGAATATTCATAATTATCTCTTTCATAAATAGTCTATATGGACTATATGATTAGTTTGAAGAAGCTCAAAGATATATAAAATAATGGATACATATCCTCATACCTTTATATGTCTATTATTTCCTACTACCATCATCTCATGATTATAATTGACTAAAATCTCTAATTCTCTACACATTGACATTGCATATAAATGGGGCACCTATAGGTCTATATAGACTTTAGGGTAAGTGGAAGTTGATAGGTGACATGATAGAGCCTATAATATTTGTGTACCATTTAATAACTAACAATAAAGGGTGTATTTTTTGATATTTCCAAAATTTTAAGGACTTAAATAAGTGGTTTTATATCCTATATAGTCAAGTATAGACCTATAGGCCACAAACCTGTAGGTCCTCATTTTGGACCAAGTTAATATCAAATAAACACTAGAATAAGATCAAACATGGATACCTAACCTCATATATATGAAATAAGAGATATACCTTGAAGAGATACTAGGCCACTTGAGTAGTCAAGAGAGTTAAGGAAACTGAGTTCACAATCAAAAGACCACCTAGAGGTTTGTAAGGAAGAATCAGAGGAGAAGTAATTTGAAAATGTCATCAAAGAGTTTGAAAAACTTTCATTTACAATGGAATTAAATCATTTGGTATACATCCTTAAATAATTATGTAATGTGATAGGACTAAGTTCAAGAGCTTGAAATTCTTATATACAACCCTAATGAGCACCTACAACCATGTCTTGTAAGGTATGAACATCAATTTCTACTTGGAGAGCAGGTAGAGTAAAAGGAAGAGATGATATAAGCCTATAATATAATTTCAAACAATTTAAAATATCCAAATGATGGATATTGATGTGAGGGTAAGGTCTAAACACCTAATATATTCATGACTCTAATAAGGACCTATGGGCCTACTTAGAGGGTCAGTTCATTTTCAGACCTAAAAGAAGCGTAGAGGTATTGAGAGGTGTTGTAGCCAAATTAGATATCCAACCAAGTTCATGAAATATTGGGAAACTTATTGATGTGAGTGGTGAGGTCATAAACCAAAATGCAGTTAAGTGACCCTAAAGAGACACTTATAGGCTACATAAGGATAGATTGGTCCTAAGCCTAAGTGAGAAACAAAACATGATATGCATGGATATAAGGCATTTTATAAGATTTAAAAAAGGTCCAAAGTTCATTATACTAAAGGAAACAAGTCATAAGGATGTTCAAGTATGAGTTTCATGACTCCATACATAGTCAATCAAAATTTTGTAGTCATAGGTAGACTACAACCAATCACAAGGGGATTAGAGCTTTAAGGCCTCTTTAGGCACATTCACACTTTGAGGTTTGATAAAATGGGTGGTAATTAATTCAAAAAGTCATACATGGTCATTTCAAATCCATAAAATTAGTGGAAGTAGTCATTGTTTTGTCTCATACCTTACCGACTCCATTGGCAAGGGGTAGTCTTGAGACTTTGGGCTCAAAGAACAAAGTAAGCATTAAAAAATCCATGGATGACACTTGAGGATACATACATACATACATATATATATATATATATATATATATATATATATATATATATATATATACATATATATATATATATACATATATATATATATATATATACATATATATATATATATATACATATATATATATATATACATATATATATATATATATATACATATACATATACATACATATATATATATATATATGTATGTATGTATGTACGTATGTATATATATATATATATATATGTATGTATGTATGTGTATATATACACACATATATACATACATACATATATATATACACATACATACATACATACATACATATATATACACATATACATATATACATATATATATATATATATACACATACATACATATATATACACATATACATATATACATATATATACATATATATATATATATATATATATATATATATATGTATATGTATATGTATATATATGTATGTATGTGTATATATATATATATATATGTATATATATGTATATATGTATATGTGTATATATATGTATGTATGTGTATATATATATATATATATATATATGTATATATGTATATGTGTATATATATACAGATATATATATATACATACATACATATATATACATATATATATATAGACACACACATACATATATATATCAAAGGTACCCATACAATTTTAGGAGGAAATAAATCCAATGTTTAACTCAAATGCTCTTATGGGATAGTAAAGAGATAACAAGCCCATAACCCCAAACACCCTAACTAGTACACCAGATGTATGAAAAGGTGTGTTAATAACTTCTAAGGCATGTATAATCATAAGTAGGATTTTTTTTATGTGTCTAAACCTCTCCTAGTAGTGGAATGGAGTTTTTAAACCCAAAACCCAAATCTGACCTCTCTCAAGTTCAAAGAGAGCTAAGCATGCCACCTGATGAGCAGCTTCACATGCTCATACCATATCTCATACTTCTAATAGTAATATTATACATATGGGATAGGTGAGGAGGTTATTCAACAAATTTTTCCAAGTGTAATGAGGTTGATTTGTGATTTTATCTTTATGATCAATTATTAAGACCCCAAACAGGTCTTAAACCCTTATAAAACCTTGATAGTGACCAATCACAAAAAAAGACATAAAGTAAATTTAATGATGTATTTTTCTCCTAAAACATCTTTTATTTTTTTAGGACTCTAAGTAGGCTCTACATATGTAATATGTTGCTAATTTCACCTATATAGAATATCATAAATGCCTTAGTTTTCATGTTTTTTGGTGTTTTATAGGTGTTTTGAGAAGGGGATAAATTCCCAATAATTGTATGAGGTAATTTTTCATGTTTCCTATCTATTAAATTCCAAATATTTTCATTTTATATTCTTGAGGTGGTCAAACTAGGCCCATTTTCCAAAGTTGTCTTAAATAGGCTCAAAATGAGGTTAGGTGGCTAGGTCCTTTCTTGGTTTGCATACTCCCACAGGGTCTCAAGACACAAAAATTGACATGGAGGTTGGATATATATTATTTAAATTTAATCACATGCTTTTGGGTGTTGTCACATGTGTTGGAATAAGTCTAGAGCAAGAAAATAGGGTTTTAGGCAAGGAGACCTATTTGAGGAGATAAAAAGGAAGAAAAATGGGTTTCCACTCAGAATATGAAGATGATATTTTACATGGAGATTTAATGACATAATTTGTATTATAATATTTTATTTTTTTTCTCATTATCATCCATAAAACTCCCTACATAGGAGGTTTAAAGGTTTTTAGGACTATGAGAGAAATAAGCCTAGTGAGGGTTTGACGAGCAAAACGAGTTCTTATGAGTTTTTCTAGGAACCAAAATGGTTTTTTTTTAGGCTTGATAACATATTTTAATACCATTCATGGAGATAGGATCACTCTAATGATAATAACTTGACTTTTGGGCCACTTGGACCAAGCTAGGCATGGGAAATGAAGAGTTTCAAGACACCTATGCACACAAATGATGGAGTGTAAGATCAAATAAGTTTATAAACACATGGTATATGTCCCATGAGTTTAATAATATTATTTCATGTATAATTCACTATTTTAAATCATATTTTTCACTCCTTTCATACAAATAAGGGCAATTTTCAAGAATCTAGTTAAGGTATCAAGCCAAGTTATAACCCCTACCCCACTTGAAAATTTTCAAGAAGCTTCTTCAAGAGTGATATAAATAGAATTGGATGTCTATTTATACTATATCATAAATATCTTTATTTATTTAACTCACATATACACTGGTCAGTCATCTTCTAGTACACCCTCTCTCTCTCTTTATACTTCTTTATATAAGTGGCCACTTTTGGCTTTGTAAAAGGATTCACATCTAGTATGGCGAAGCCCTACTAATTTGAGCACTATTTTTTACTTTTAATAAAATATTTAAAGATATTTTTTATTTCAAAACTTTTTTATAAGTGTGTGAAGTAGTGTATCATTGAATGGTAAGTGATAACATCTATCCTTGTGTTTACCTTACTCTTTCATGTTTTGTGCAAGTAGTTTGCTCTCTAACAGATCACATGAAGTTTAGTTAGAATTATTATATGTATCTAAGTGTAAGGAAGATTATTAATGTCTAAACTCAATCCTCTTATTCATCTACCTTGGGAAGTGCATTGCATATCACCTTCATGTTTGAAATACTTATGTTAGAGAAACATTTGATGTTGAAATTAATCTTGTGAATCATCTTTCATAGTGAAAATACATGGAGGTCTTGTGTATATTAATTTGGTAAATCACCTCATTAAAGTATATTTATTTCATGTTCTCTCTATCCATTTTCACTCCAATAAATTAGTAATATAGGTGATGATCTTCAATAGACATATCAAGGGAGCTACCCCTTCAATCTAGAGGTTTACCCCTGTTATAGACAAACCATAGGTCTAGGGGAAATACCATGTTCCACTCAATTTACATAAGTCTTGAACTACCTATCTAAAGGTGTAAAATTGAGTGATAATAGTACTTAATTCAAATTCCAAGTCTATTTCCTATTCTAAAGCCAAATCCAAACTCTTATTCAAATTGTGTCATTATTTTGTCAACCTTATTCTAATTCTATTCAAACTATTCAAAATCCAGTTTTAAAAATTAAAGATAAATCATTCTAAATGTGACCAAATTTAGTTCTTTTATAAATCCAAATTCAAACTTATTCTAAATTCAATAAACATCTCAACTCCTTTTATAAGTCAAAGGTCTAAGTCTAGTTCAAACTTTATTCAATATTATCCAAAACTACTTTTATTCCAAGGTTAGATTTATATTAGGGTTACCAAGTACCAAATTTTCAAAAGTCTAAGTCAATTTTCCAAGACAAATCCTTTTGATTCAACCAAGTTCAAAAATTTTTGGAAATCCAAACATTAAACATTCACACTTGAAACCATTGTACCCAAAGATTATATGCACCTTTTGGGAAACACATTTATTTACATAGCCTTGCTTGTTGAAATTACTTACTTTTACTTAACTTTTATTGGTGTATTCTAATTTGATATTTAACTTAATGTAATTAAAAAACATTACCTTCAACCAATTCCCAAGTTTTATTCAAATTAAATTCACATACCAAGTCAAGAAAATTTTCAAGTACCTAAACCTCTTTCAAAATGATGATCATAAACCTAAACAAGCCTAATTACACACATACTTGGGCCATACATAACCCCTCCTTTGATGAAGAGGTTGTATACAATCCATATGGGTATGACCACTATGTATAGGGTGAGGAAAAATACCTTGCCAACATTCCATCTAACACCAAACTTTAACAACATAACCCATACCTTCTAGTCATACAACCTAATGTTGAATAAGTCCAATACCAATCGTACCTTGCACATGTACCATTTGATACAAAACATAGACCTAATCCAATGTACTTTGTGAATGCACCACCTAATGTTGAATATAAACAATATCAATTTTCATGACAACTCTTTCAAAACAAAGATGAACATCTTGTCATATTATTAAAAATAGGGGATAATTTTCCCTCTAGATTTACCATAGAGGACTTGTGTTATTTGGTTAGATTACTAAAGAAACACATCTTGCATTAATATATAATAAGGTCATTTATGACCAAGCTCAAACTTATATACCATCTTTTGATAGATATCTTGTAGTGTCTAATAATGGAAATGGTTAACTCATTAACCAGTATTCTCAAAGCCAACTTATTGCCTCTCAAATACAATAAGATAAATAGGATTTAACTACTCTCACTATCTCCCTTACAACGTTGGATATTCAAAATCCATCACTAATATATCTAAGTCATTCAACTACACATCTAGTGGATTTATTAATATATCCCACATTTATTCCTATTCTATTTTCTAATAATACATTAGTTTCAAATATTTTTAGCACACCTATATATGAAATAAATCTAGTTACTAATCCTGAATCTCCCCATATATTCTTTCTAATGTTTGGTGGATAAGTATCAAAATGGATACCCTAACCCACATAAAGTTCCCTTTACAACATAATATAATGTTCCTCCAAATTTACAAAAAAATATTCCTCCCAACATTCTAGGTGATTCATAGCAACAAATTACAACTATGCCTAGTCTGCAACAAGTTACAAGTAAAAATCCACCACTTGAATAAGTGGTGACCAATCCTCCACCTCAATATGTGGTAAAAAATCACCCACTTCAATAAATTCTAATTGATTCCCAACAAATGTTGTCTAATCAATAACATATTTATATTATTCAACAACTTGCCTTTTTTATTCAATAAGGGGCATCTTCGAGCCAACAACATGTTCCACTTAACCAACAATATATTCCCCTTTCATGTTAGAGTCCTAAGAATCAATATAAAATTCCCCTTTAATATAAACAAATTTTGATGAATACCCAACAAACTATTCCTCTATTTAGGCCTCATTTCCTTGCAAATCAATGTTGCACTTAGTAGCAAGTACCTTACCAATAAGTCCCTTATTGATAGTATAATTATAATCAAAGAATAAATATTCATGGTAGAACTAATTACATATAAATTCCCAAATATTTTATCCCACCTCTTTATTTGTCCAAAGTAATGTACCTTTGAATACCCAACAAAATGTGCTCACTTCCTCTCACTCCAGTCCCACTTTTCAAGATTTACATGAGGTTAAAGATGTAGCTTTAGCCATTTAGGTAAGAAATCAAAATAAAAAGTTTAAACTAGATGATATATGCTCTTATCCCTTTGATATTATTTATCTTAGGATACCTTTTCTACATCATTTTAAGATGCCCAAATTTGAGAAATACAAAGGGAAATGTGATCCTAAAGATCATCTATAAAATTTCTTTGTCACATGTCAATAAGTTGCATATATAAATATCTACCTAATTTGTTTGTTTCCCTAAAGTTTGGTAGGGTGTGCCTTAGAATGGTTCCTTGGTCTACCTAAGAATTACATTGATAATTTTGATGACTTGTTAGATATATTTGTGAAACATTTTTCCTTTAATCTGGAACATGAACTGACTATGGTTGACCTATGTCAAGCTAAATAACAAGGAAGAGAAAACCTTGCTAGTTATTTATAATGGTGGTAATCACTTGCAAACCAAATCCCACACAATCTCCCTAAGAAACAATTGGTTGTAATGTTCACTATTAATCTGTAATATGATATAGCTCATAATCTCAAGCTTCATTATGATAATATGTTTGAATAAGTTATTACCAATTGATAAAGGGATAATCAAGATCTATTGTCAAAATCAAGTTCAAAATAAGGCTTAAACATAAGCTCCTACACAATCACAAGTAATTTCATCAGAAAAGCCTAAACTATTTAATAGGAACCTAAATATTATAGGAGATGGGGTTCTAAATCTCGACATGTGAAAACAGTTTAAGCACCACCTATTTGGAGAAACCCACCTACTCAATCTCTCACTTTACAAATACCCCTTCTAATAAGAGGTCATTACCATAATATATTTTTTAGTATTCTTGGTGAACCTATTGATATGGTTTTCTAAAAGTTGGTTTTTTACTAACATGATCATTTACCCAGTGCCCAAACCATTTACATAAAACCATCCTAAACCTAACTGGTATTACGATATTTAATTTTGAAATTATCATTGAGTTATAGGTAATTCCATTCACATATGTGTGAAACTTCAACATATCATCCAATATTTTCTTGAAATTGATGAAATAGATTTGGATAATATGGCTATAATATCTAATTAGATTTGGGTATTTATTGAAACCCTTTTCCATAACATAGCTCCAACACAAATCAAAGATAGAATCAACATAAAGTTAACAACCAAAACCAAAATAGACCTACTAATAATTAGAATCATAGTATAATCAATAACAAAAAAACTAGAATCAAGGTCAATAATTTGATTCCAATCAAGTTAACTATAATAATGTCCCTTATAACTACAATGTTGTAGGTTATATTACTAGTGGGCATATAGCTATTATTAAGATCAACCCTAATCCAAGTGCCAAAAATTTATAATGACCTTTGTTGTCCATTTTATGACTTCCACCTCCATTTGACAGCAATCCTCCTTTGGCTCATAATATCCCAAAAGATAATCAACAGCCAAGAGATACCATTTCAAGGCTTTACTCACCTTATAAATATAGTAACCCCTGATTAAATTGAGGATGTGCAATTATAACTAAAAACTCTAAGGTTAAAATTCAAGGTCATGTACCTTCTTATTCTAAAAATCTCATTAAAATCCCTCCACCTTAGAAAACCAAGATGATTGATCTTATTAAGGATAATCTTGATGACATTGTAGAATAACTATAAAATATGTTGATGTAAATTTATATTTTAGATCTTCTACAAATTTCAAATACATAATAACATATTGAATGATCCTTTGAGTTAGTCTAAGGCCCCAAGTGACATTGTGCCTGATACATTTTAAACACTTTTTATTCATTTGTAACCATGCCAAAAAAATAATTTTGATCAAACATGTGTTATCCATTGGACCTTTACATAATAACCTACTTTATATAAAAGTAATCATTTCCCAACATAAAATTAAATGAGTCCTCATAGACAATGGTTTGGGGATAAATATTATAACTTTGAAGCTAGTCAAACACTTGAGCTACATAGTATTATATATTTAACCATATGCCATCACTATCAAATCCTATGATAATGAAGAACATTAATCTTAGGGAACCATTTTTTTTCCTGTTATTGTTAGGCCTCCAACCCATGGCACTCTTTGTCAAGTTCTTAATTTAAAGATATCATTTAATTTTCTTCTTGGGTGACCATGGATTCATTAAGTACATGTTGTAACTTCTATTTTCCATTAGTGTATTAAATTTTTATGTTATGGATTAGAAGTGATTATTCCTATTGACCTAAAGCCATACCAATTACATAAACACCTGGAAGCAGAGTATGATAACTAAAACTATCACCTCAACATAGAGCCCATCCCCAAAAAGGATAAGAATGAAGTTAATCAACTACTTAAGTCTAATTATGTAGATCCAACTACTATTTCCTCCACTTCATTTGTAACACCTACTAAAACAACCAATCATTTTACTATTCAAGAAAATGATTTTGGGGAATAAAAAATCAATAATGGTTTTCAAATAGCAAAGTTGCCTAAGATGCCCAAATCATATGGTAAACTTTAAGTAAAAACTCCTAAAATGGAATGGTGTAATAAGGATGATTCTCATCAAAAATGATACATGGGTTTCATTGAAATAACTTAGTAGGAACAAGAACATATCAAGGATGATGATGATTCATGGTTATATAATGATGATTTTGCCACATTCTACCAAAACACAAAGTATCATATACCAAACATGATAATGGAGAATCAAGCTAATAAAAGCAAAGGCCTAGGTAAAAATAGCAAGGATCTATTAAGCTAGTATTAGTTTCCAAAAAAAAAGGAACTCAAGATATTGGATACAAAATATTTGGGGGTGACCCCTTGGATCTCTAGAGTAACATTAATTTATCGTATAAGACTGAAAATGATGATAATAATGTAGAGTCCTATTATAACATTTATGATGAGTTGCCTGACAATAAACTATTTGATCCTCATACCATCTATACTATTACTTATGTCCCATATTATTCCCCTCTTTTCCTCCATCATCTCCAATGGATCAATTGGGACCAACAAGACTCATATATACCATTATATGATTCTTGATTAGGCAATCTATGAATTCTTGGGCCTCAGATATGATTTTCCACTTAGTATCACAAACATGGATTTACTATTACATTAGACCCTAATAATTATTTTGGAGAGTAGGTGAACTTATTTAGTCAAAAATAAAGGTAAGTAAATATTATCCTACTATGCAAGAAATAAATACGAAAAGAAAAAGTTAAAATAACAATGACAGAAAACATTACACAAGTAGATAACATGGAAACCTTGTTAAGTGCAAGGAAAAACCATGGGTAAATGGCAGTTGTTGTCTTCTTATTGATATTTATAATATCAACCTCTCCACAAAGCTTCATATTAAACACACACTCTCCTCTTAAAATGATTTCACACAAGAATTCAAGCTATGCAAATCTTCTAAAAAAACTAATTACAAGCTTCTACACACTCATAAGATTCATACACTTTCCATCAAGCTTGCACTTGTTTCTCCAAGATTACATACATAAAGAGGGAGTTATACATTTATATAATACAAAGGAGAGAGAAAAATTAAGGATGAAAAATAAGAGAAAGAGGAAAAATTCATCCCACTCCATGTGGCAACACTATTTAGGAATAGTGGAAAGTGGGATCATTATAAGGTCCTCCTTTCAAATACCATCTCATGATGTAATGTCGACCTCCTTCATGTAATCTCAAGTGGCATGCCATGATCTCCCATGTAAAAAAATATAAGGTTAAAAAGATACCCTAATCAACTTTTGACTTCCAACATAGAATCACCTCAAGCGCATTCCTAAAAGGAATGATTAGATCCTCTTTCTTTGTCTCCCACATGCACCCATAAGTCAAGGGTCAAGGATTGTGCACCACATGCTCCACATATGTGATTTTTAAAGGTAAACACATGTGCCCAAGGATAAATTAGTCTTATTTATCTCTCCTAACTTTTCAACCATGAAATATAACTTTGTGGGCCATGCCACATCACCTAAGAGCCATCTCATACACCTAGTCACTACCAAGTCACACTGCCACCTCATCAACATAGTCACTACCAACTCACTGATATGAATAGTAACTACCACCTCATCACATGAATAGTTTCCATGAATAGTGACTCATGAATAATGTAATGTGAATAGTGACTTCACATCCTAACATTCTCTCACTTGAAGTCATTATACACAAGCTTTGACACACATGTGTATTCTTCCATCTAGTTGCCTACCATGCCCTCTACTGCCTTAACATAAACCTAGTAGAAGTTTACTAAACTACTAAAACTTATCTATCCTAACTAGCTTTGTCAACATTTGATCCTCCATAGCAGATTTAAACACCTAAATTGATTCTTCACTTGTCCATAGATAGACCAATCCTCTTATCAGGATTCTACCATGAATTGATCACAACTCCAACTACTTCAAAGTATCTGATATAATGCTCACCATAGAATCCAGAGGATTATTATTACTAATGAATTCAATACATAAGAAAAAAAAATGTGTCTTCTCCATTACAAGATGTTCTTAAGAAGATAAATCACACTATAATAAGTAGGGTAATTCTTTTCTTTCCTATCCTTATGCATCTCCATCATTGGTCTACTCCTCATACCACCTTCATTACATCCTTGTCACTAAGCCATCACACCAGTGATCATGTTGGGTCCTACATCCAACATGCCATCAACACATATAGTAACAACTTTTGATAAATACTCTGACTCTCCATGAATTTTTTATTTCACTCCCATCCACATGTCTACTTTAGCTTATACAGCCTTCCCTCTGAAAACCATCCATTCTTTACCTTAACCTTATATCCCTCTAGCTACTCTATCTCTTCTATTGAGATCACCATATAGGAAGTAAGTTTCTCCTACTCTAAACAACAACTAGTGCACATATCACTCTTGATATTAGTCAATAAATAAGATGACAGATAAGTTCATACTTGACTTCTCATAGCCTCAATCTATCAACCATTCCCAAACATGGCACATATGGACCAAGCATAACTCTAAGGAAGTCATCAAACTATTTAGTGTATTAATGCACCTACCAAGTTTTCAAGCCTCAATAATTCATTTAAAATACATCATTCTCTATTGCATGTCCAAGCATATGGCCTTCTCCTTCTAGTAAAACTAGGTCTGACTTTGTGTTCTTCATCTTCTCTTTCCACTACTTCAAATAGGTCCAATGTCAGGTGTCTATTATACCTCCTCCTTTGCATGGATTTTTCACCATCTACAACATCTTGACTAACAACATTTGGTTATTAGGATACCACATCATTCACCCCTTATTATTTATTGACAACAACTACACTTTCTTGATTTTGAATAAATCTTGGACATAAAATTGTTCTTTAAAATTCACTCTCTTATAGGGCTTAATTATATCTAACATCACATCACCTCAAACAATATTTAATGTTTTTGAATCTTCACATTATTGATATAAGAAGCCATAATATTCTCCTTTTTCCACCACTAAGGATCCTCTAGAATTTCTAAATTTACCATTCCCAAACTTACAAGAATACCCTTGCTCATCCATCCTCTTGATGGACATCATATTCTTCTTCAACACAAGGACATGACACACATATTTCAACATTATGACTCTACCATCATGCAACTTGATCCTTATGTCCCCTCTTCCCATAATATTTAATGGATGATCATCATCCACATAGACAGACTCTCCACTATATGGTTGGTAACCCATGAACCAATATCTATGTGGAGACATGTGAAAATATGTACCTGAGTCCAACACCCAGGCATTGTCACTTGATCTATTATTATTGAGTTAAAAATCCTCATGTGATGTCACTTACTCTTAATGTATTATGTTGGCATTAGCTGAAGGTAGATTCTAATTTCCATCCTTCTCCTCACTCTTCAAATGAAAACAATCCTTCTGTAAATGTCTTGGATTTCCATTATGCCAACACCTGGTCTTCTACTTGGGTCCTCTAGACATTGATCTAGATAATTATATTTTCTATGTGATCTTCTCACTAGATCTCCCTCTCATAACTAAAGCTTCATTACTTGAGGATGCAATATAACACATTCTTCACATCTCCTCTCCAATCAATGCTGAAATCACATCATCAAACTTCAAATTTTTTTTATGGTGAATTACTGATGGTCATCACCACATAATCCCATCTATCTAATAGTGATCACAACAAGGTGATAGCCTTATATTCATCCTCCATATTCACATCGATGGAGACTAGCTTGCTTAAAACAATATTAAACTCATTCAAATGAGCAATAATGGATGAAATATCCTTCATCCTTAAACTATATAGCTACTTATTTAGGAATACTTTGTTTTTAGTTGACTTTGTCTAGTACAAGTTTTTCAACTTATCCCATAACTCCTCTACATTCTTATCCTTGACAACATTAAAGAGAACATAATATGCAATGCATATACATGGTATACACCACTTTTCTATCCATCTTTCTCCAATCTTCATCTATCATGCTATTGTGTTTGATTACAAGACCCTTCAAGGCTAGATCTTGGTCATTGTGAACCAAGAGATCCTCCACTTTCAAATTTCATAGGGAGAAATTTATCTACTTCAAATCGAATTACTCTTCTTATCATTGTATTAGCTCCCACTTGTAAAAAGTTACCTAACTCAACAGAAAATGCTCACACAAGACCTTTTTAAAGAGCCTAACTTTGATATCAGATGTTAGGAAATAGTATCCTACTATGCAAGAAATAAATTCAAAAATAACAAGCTAAAATAACAATGAAAAATAAAAACACATTACATAAGTAGATAACGTGGAAACCTTATTAAGTGCAAGGAAAAACCATGGACAAATGGTAGTTGTAGTCTTCTTATTGATCTTTAGAATATCAACATCTCTATAAATCTTCCTCTTCAACACACACTTTCTTATTAAAATTCTTTAACATAAGCATTCAAGCTATGCAAATCTTCTCAACAAACTAATCACAAGCTTCCACACACTCACAAGCTTCATACACTTTCTACCAAGCTTACACTTGATTTTCTAAGCTTACATACATAAAGAGAGAGTTCTACATTTATATAATACAAAGGAGAGAAAAGAATTAAGGATGAAAAATAAAAGAGGAAAAATTCATCTGACTCCATGTGGCAACACTATTTAGGAATAGTGGAAAGTGGTAGCATAATTACAAGGTCCTCCTTTCATAAAAAATCTCATGATTCAATGTGGACCTCATTCATGTGCACTGAAGTGGCATGCCCCATTCTCCCATGTGAAAACTTTAAGGTTAAAAATATACCCCAATCAACTTTTGATTTGTAACATAGAATCCCTAAAAGCACATGCCTACAGAGAATGATTAGATCATCTTTCTTTGTCTCCCACATGCACCCACAAGTCAAGGGTCAAGGATGGTGCCCCACATGCTACCCACATGTGATCTCAAAATTTTAAGCCCATGTTCCCAAGGATAAATTCATCCCATTTCTCTTTCCTACCTTTCTAACCATTAAATATAACGTTTTGGGCCATACCACATCACCCAAGATCTATCTCATACATAGAGTCACTACCACCTCATCAGCATAGTCACTACCAAATCACCACTATGAATAATAATTTCTAACTCATCACATGAATACTCACCATGAATAGTGACTCATGCATAGTGTCATGTGAATAGTGACTTCACATCTTAGCAATAAAAATATAAATAAAATCAAACATTGAGTTCCTAAAGTGAAAACCTCTTTGAGGCACTTTTGGACTAGGAAAAAAGTAAAGAAAAAATATGTTCCATGTTGAAAAATTGTTTTAGGCACCATTTCATAGGGAATTTCATGCTCTTTCAAATGAAGCCAAGGATTATTCCACTTATAAAACTTTTATGATTTGGTAAGGATAGTTTGGCAGAATCTTAAGGCCTAATGGAAGCACTCTTCCTCAAAAGATCATATTTTCATAAGAATAATTCGTATTCTTATCAAGGATGCATAAAAAATGTGTAATAAAAATACAAGAGATGAATTGATTTAACTAGAATCAAAGGAGTTTCATAAATAGAATATATTAACTCTACATTCCACATTCTACATTATAAATTGGCACTACTAGAGTAGGTTTGCATATAATAGAACTCGCCTGCATATTTCTTAAGTAAATGTGTAAAATATATTTCTTTTCAGGGAGATTGAGAATCTCTTAAGGGATGCATCCTATCAAATACAACCTTTACTCTTGATACTAACAAAGATTAGACAATGATCGTTATAGCCTTAAAATACCCATTTAGACGTGACTCTAAAGATGGTTTATCAATTGGGTTAATGAGTCATAATATACAAACCTAATTGACCAACTTTATCCATTTAAGAGTGATTTTTGTCTGTGAGTGAAGACTGGGTGTTGCATCTTACTTGCCTTGACTTATAGAAAATCCTCTTGGGATTTCTTAGAGGACCTATTTGGTAAAGTGTGAGAGCTAACAAGTCATATCTTACCCTCATGATTATCCTACAATGTGTGACTTAAGTGGGCTTAGTTTGCACACTCAAAGATGTGGATATTCTCTTTAGGGATGCATTTGATCAACTACAATCTTTACTTCTTGGGCCTGATAAATATTAGATAATGGTTGTTTAGAATTAAAAGTCTCATCTATACATATATATGAAGATGATTCATCCATTGGGATAATAAGTTAGAATATATGGCCCCACTAACCAAATTTTAGTCATTTAAGAGAGATTTGGTTATGAGAGAAAACTAATTTCCATGTCTCACTCATCTTGAGTTAGAGAGAATACTCATGGGATTTCTTATATGACCCATCCATGCAAGTGTAGGAGTTGATGTCTTATCTCTATCCCTCATGGTTCTCACTCAACATGCGACCGAAGTTCACTCAATTTCCAGACTCAAAGATATTAAGATTCTCTTCAGGGATGTATTTGATCAACTACAACCTTCACTCATAAGGCCTAATGGAGACTAGACAATGGTTTTTAGCATTAAAATACCCATATAAATATTCCCTCATAAATGGTTCATTGATTGGGATAATGAGTCATAATATATGCCCCCTATTAGCCAACATTTAGACCTTTAAGAGAGATTTAGTTGTGATAGAAAACTTGTTACTCCATCTCATTCACCTTGAGTTAGAGAAAATTATCCTAGGATTTATTATAAGATCCATCCATGCAAGTGTGGGAGATAACAGATTGTATCTAGTCCTCATGTTTCTCTTGTAATGTGTAATTTAAGTTTACTTAATTTCTATACTTAGGGATGTTGAGATTCTCTTTAGGGATCTATCTAATCAACTACAACCTTCACTCTTAAGGCCTAATAGAGACTACACAAATATTTTAGCTTTAAAATTCCCATTCAGACATGCTCACAAAGATAGTTCATGGATTGGGATATTGAGTCAAAATATATGGCCCTCACTGACCAACTTTTGATTATTTAAGAGAGATTTATCTATGAGAAAAAAATGGTTTTTACATCTCATTTATCACAATTTAGAGAAAATCCTCATATGATTTATTATAGGGCTCATCCATACAAGTGTGGGAACTTAAAACTCATCTCTATCCATCATGATTCTCTTATAATGCATGACTGAAGTTTACTCAGTTTCCACACTCAAGGATGTTGAGATTCTCTTCAAGGATGTATCTAATTAATTGTAACCTTCACTCTTGGGAGCAATAGAGACCAAAACATGGTTGGTATATCCTTTAAATGACCATTTATATGTGCCTACATAAATGGTTAATTTATTTAGTGAATAATTCAGAATATACACCCCCACTGACCAACTTTGGGCCCTTTAATAGAGATTTACCTATGAGAGAAAAATATTTATCACATCTCAGTCACCTTAAGTTATATAAAATCTTCCTAGGATTTCTTAGAGGACCCATCCTTTAAATTATGGGAGATGATGTCTCATCTCTATCCCTCATGGTTCTCTTATAATGCATGAATGAAGTTCACTTAGTTTCCACACTCAAGGACACTAAGATTATTTTTAGAATGCAGCAGATTAATTGTAACCTTCATTCCTAGGGTTTGAAAAAGACCAAACAATATTTTGTATATCCTTAAAATTCCAATCCAAACATGCTCACACAAACCACTTAACTCAATTTACCTCTTCATCAATTAGGCCTTTCTAGGATAAATGCACTCCTACATAGCTGATGACCATATTGTTTAATATTTTACCCTTCCAAAGGTTCATGAATCTTATAATATACATTAAATAACACTTTATTACAAAATTTCATGATTTTTAGGTGGTTCAAATAAAATTTATTTGACTTTTCGTTTAGAAACCCTAGTCTAGGCTTAAACAAAACTATTACAAGGTTGAGAGGGGTAAAAATGGAATATTTTTGGTTTTAATGCATTAAAAACCATTTAAGACCTATAAAAGGTCTAGCTCACCTATTTACACCTCTTTCAATAGTTATCATACCTTTATCAATCATAATATGTTTAATAAATGCAAAAATCAAAGTTTTAAACATTTTCGAAGGATTGTTGATAGTTTTAAATAGTCTTTAGTATTTAAAAATAGGATTTGTGTTACCCCAAAGAATATAAATATTTTATATGGTATTCATTTAATTTTTACACCTTTTCCAATCATCACTAAGCATGAATAATCCCTCAAAAACCTTAAACAAGCTAATGCACAGAGTTCTCAGTTATTGACTAGGTTTCCTTGTTCTACGAAAACTTACAACTTTTTTATTTTCCTTTATATTTTATGTTTCCATTCCAAAAAAATTGTATCACCTTATAAACACTCTTTATAAATCCCATATAATTTTTTTCTCACTTGACTAGATAAAACTCCACATAGAAAACTTTTAGTCTTGCTAAAATATAGACTAATAACATAGAATTATATAGGCTAAGAGCTTTATGAATCTAATATATTATATTTATAGCATGTTCAAGACCTATTAACACTTGGGAAATTATATAATCACCCTCTTTCATCTATTTCAACAATATTTCTTAGTAAACAATCTTAATAAAGATGAAACTTACCAAATTACTCGTGGATTGTAGGTCTGTATTTGATTTTTAAGACCCAAGGCATTCAAATTAGACATTATTTGGATCTTAAGATATATTATTAGGATATTTACACCTTAGAAACTATTTATAAATCAATTACTAACATTCCTAATCATTATAGTGTACAATCCAACAAAAAAGACACCAAACATTCTTTCTTTATTAGATTTTTAAAACTTTTGGACACAGTCCATCCCCAACTTGGTACAAGTTATCATATTGTTCTCTTTTTTTATCTACCTAAAGTTTCCTATCTTTTTTAAAAAAAATACAAACCTCCTACCACTATAAAAAATATTGCCTCTCACTCACATGCATTTTTATCATTTAAACATACAAAAACATGCAAAACAACTTCTCACAAGGCTATCTCCACGCATGGAGGGCAGTTACAAGTTTGTTATTATTTTATTACATTGTATTTTTGATGAATTTCACATATAATAAATTTTAAAATACTTCTTAGGATAACTTGTAACCCATTACAAACATTTTACAATCTTTAGTTAGTACTTAAAACTCAAAACATCCCACAATGTAGACCTTGTGTGGTCTCAAGAAAATAAGGCAATGTATGGCCTTAAGAAGTTGTATATACATTGTGAATAAATATATAAATGGATTTTAAGTTATTAAATTATTTAATTATCCTTCATGAAGATATTTTGTATTATTTATTATGTTTATGATGTTTCTTTGATCTTTAGTTGTTACTAAGATTCAAGAACATTTGCTCTTAGAATTTGATTTCTATCATTTAATATGATTTAGTTATGCATGTTAAGGATAAAATAAGTTTATAAAGGTGTTTTTTATTATAATAATGATAGTTTATTTAATAATCCTTATAATACTTGTAACCCCATAAGTAGAGTTTTTGGGCAAGATTTGACATATAAAGAGTTGTGGTAAAGTTGTAGTATATTGAATATCATGAATGTAAATGTAAAATATAAATAATGATAAAGCACCTAACTTAGAGAAAAATGTGGATTTTTTTACATATCAATATGAATTGATAATTATCACTAGCCAATAATATGTGTGAACAAATTAAATGATCAAAATATAAAATACATAGATAAAAGAAGCTTATTTGTTGAATAGTATATAAATGTATATGCAAAGTTCTATATCACAATTCAACATAAACAATAGGACATATATCAATAAATTATGTAGATCATAACATGTGCATATACAAAATTCACCATATAGGCATACATTGTGATCCATATCAGCATATAATGTGGGTAATATTGACATACAAATTTCATAACACCTACAACTCGACCCCTAGCAAAAAACTAGATCTCTCGCTTCTCATTGCATCCAAATAAATTGTGATTTGTTGCCATATATGTATATCAAGGAGTGTTGGATGACTCAATATGAGGAAAGAATCTCCTCTCAACATGTGAGTCATCAAATATTTGATCCACAACCTCTGACAAGTATCATGTCTATATAACATATGTAATATAAAACTTAATGCATTAGAACTATATATTGAAAATGATAAATTTTTCAAGGATTTTTTTTTTCAAAATGATTTTAGACACATTATATTTTATCTAAATGTTTGTCTATGGCTGAAATAATTCATATACACCCTAATATAAAATACTATGAAACATACATATATCATTAGATCTAAATCTGTATACATTTTAATGTAAATATGACATAGAGTATCATTGCCTATTTCTAAAAAATAATTTTACTATGTATTCTCACCAATCTTCATCCCTGAATCATGACCTACTACATAGATAGTGGATTCTCATTTGTAACCCCAAAATCAAGAAAACATTCTTTTCATACATGAGGGTTAATATAACATCTCTCATTATCTATAAAACTAATAAATGAATAATGTGTGAATCTAATGAGCATGATAAAAAAATTATGACTATAATATATATCTTAAAACATCATTTTTTATTCAAGGGATAGTAAATATACATGAATAAATATGTAATTTGAAAATTTCCAAACCTAAGTATAGGGTACACTAGTTCTAATTGTAGTATCTATAATAGGATCGAGGCCTATTGAGCTACCCAAAATATCACTAATCATCTATACAAGTAACAAATAAAAAGTTTAATCAAATAAATTAGTCAATTAAATAAACACATACTATAAAATAGAATTAATATTATTTTACAAAAATAAAAAACTATAATTAAAATTAAACTTATATATCAAATAAATATGGTGAAGTAGATAACTCCTCCACAATAGGCTGACAGTCTTGAGAGGAGTGGGTGAAGGTACTATGATTGGCATAATGTCTAGTATGCTCTAGTATGCTAGTATCCTAAGGTCCTAAATGCTTTGGTTAAGTAGTATTACATTTGACAAAGGTAAGTCTAGTATCCAAATATGTATCATGTGTATGTTGAACCTGAACATGAGGTCCCAAAAACTTCTTCCCATATGATGTGAAATGATGCACATGAACTGTAACATGAGTAAAAAGAGGAGGGACACTAGCAACAATATCAATACCACCAAAACCACTAGTGCCACTACCATTACCACTAATATCACTACTACCAACACCACTAGCACCACTACTACTATCACCATTACTACTACTAGATTTCTCACCACCTATAGGCTGAGCATAAGTCTTAATGCATGCATACCATATTCAATCATAACTTATGTCAAACTTATAACCACCTCAAGGGTGTCTATTTATACACTATGATGCAAAATTTTAGGGATAAAAGCATGTATTATCATTTTTCTATTTATCTCAACTTGATTAAGATAATTTTGGTCTCACTTGGCACTAGCTCTATCAAATCAAGACCCATCTCCCCTTCCTTTGGAGGCCTTCATATCAAAATAATTTGGAATTTATAGAAACATAAACTCATAATATATTTTTCTAAAAAAGTATATCTAAACCTCATTTTTATTTCATGAAGTCTCATCAAACACCATCCAACACCTATCCCAAAAGTTATTTTTATCCCCTCATGAACAAACCAATCAATACTAATATGTTTGAAAATTACCAATCATGGTAGGTTGGTTCTAATAATAACAAATAAAGCACACACATATTATTTTTATTAACATATTCATATGATAATTTATCTAATTAAAATTATTTTAGGACCTCTCTTCGATGTAACATTGCATCAAGTTTTAAAGTTACATTTTCCACTTCATTAAAGATATTCTCTAGTGTATTGGCAAGTGAATTGTGTGAAGTATTAGTTAAGAAGTGATGCAAACCATTAATAATTATTTTTAATTAATGCTATTTTCCATTCTATTGATCATACAAATGATCTTCTTATGTCAAATCAAATTCTTCATGGTGTTGTTCTTCATTTTCTTCATGCAATAGGTCCATCATTCAATTGTGTATCTAGAATTATAGAAATACATGTTTTTTAGGCAATGCAAGAGAATATAATGAAAATTTAATTTAAAAAACCTACATGCATAAATAAATATAAATAAAAATGGAAAAAAATTAATTTAAATATAAACATACCTAAGATAATAACTAAAATGTCAAATCCTATTGGTAGGATACAAATCTGAAGCAAACATGTGGTTTATGGGAAAATAGAGAGAAATATTTTCTTGAAAAAACTCCAAACCTATAAAATTCACCATGGGTTTTAGAAATGGTGTAGTAAAAAATTAAAAAAATAGAAAGGGCATGCTCCCTTTTATCTTTTCAAATGGCATACACCATTTTCAAAGGGATTAGACCCTTTACAAAGGGTGTATGCCCTTTAGGCTTAGGCACAAGCCTGAGCCTTAAATTTAAAAAAAAAATGGCGTACACCCTTTACAAAAAAAAATCAAAGTTAGGGGATGTCACCTTTTTTGTCGCCCAACTTTATGCATCAAACCTTGAAATGTGTGCAATAGCATGATCCACTTTTCTATGCAACCCTATATAGTTGATTTGGAAAGTAGATACTTGAGTAGATCTACTTTGGTAATAACAATGGTCTTGTTGTTCAACTAATAATGATGTAATTTTTGAGCTGAAAACACCATTGATAAATAGGATTTTTTAATCGACGTATAATGATGTTCATATATGAACAATTTTCAAATTATATAATATATAAAATACTCTTTTTTGTGTTCATCATGGTGCCAAAAGTGCCCACAAGGAATTCTCAATTATTGATAGGTAAAGAAGTAATGGCTTGTTTGGCACATGTTGAAATAGAACACGTGAATTTTAAAGATATTATTTAAGCTATTTGAATGCTTTCTATCACTATTCATTCTAGGAGAACATAATCCCCTTATTCAATAAGTGCATAAATGGATTTCATTTATCAATTAATTATGAGATGAAGCACCTAATGGACTTAATCCAACTACAAAGTTTCTTTAAGGTAAATGGCAATAACATTTATTTAATTACATGAATTTTAGTTGGGTTGAATTCAATGCCCCTATGAGAGATAATGAATCCTAAAATTTTGATAGAAGTTACACTAAATACACACTTATTTGGATTAAGTCTAATGTCATACTCATGGAGTCTCTCAAATATCCTTTATAGTAAACTAGATGACTAGCATGGGTTTTTTATTTACCTAGGATGTCATCGACATAGTCCTTAATAATGGTGTGCATCATGTCATGAAAAATCTTTGTTATTGTTCTTTGGTAGGTGGATCTAACACTCTTAAGTCTAAATGGCATCACTTGATAACAAAACATTCCCCGCATAGTGGTGAATGTTATCTTTGCTAGTCTTCTAGTGTAGTTTTGATATGATTATATCTTGAAAATCCATCCATTAGAGAGATAATTTTGTAGCTAGTCATTAAGTAAACTATCATGTCAATATTAGGTAAAGTAAATTCACCTTTTTAGTAGGATTTGTTGATATCTTAGAAATAAATATATAGTTTGATACATTCTAGTTTCTTACTCATTAGCATGATGTTTTAAATCCACTCTAAATAGTCGACTAGCCTGATGCATTTTGCATCTAAGAATTTTTCCAACTCTTTCTTGACTAGCACAACAATACAAGGATGCATATTTCACACTTTTTACTTAAAGAGTTTGGCATCAGGATGCATAAAAATTTGGTGTACAACTAAGGTGAGGTCCAAACCTAGCATGTCTGAATAAGCCCATGAAAATATGTCAATAAATTCCCTGTAAAGGGCTATAATAACTTCACATTCCTCCTTAGTTAGGAATGATATAATATGCTTTTTATCACAATTTAAAAATAATCTTATAACATTTAATAGAACCTAGATATTAGGCTTGACATGCTAATCATTCAGGTTCATTTTGATTTCATTCACTAAGGGATTGACTAACCTCTCATATTTATAATCTAAAAAATACATTTCAAATTTTTAGGTTATTTATATTAATCTCACTTATTAATCCAAATTATAGTAAAAAATATTGGTGAACCCATACACATATCAAATAATAAAAAACCTGGGTTTTCCTTTAAGGTTCTCATCCTTCTAGGGTGTTATATATTAGAATTGTTTCTTACTCATTTATGCTCTCTTTGATTCTATGGGTTATCCTTATAGCTAATATTAAAGGGTTTTGTACGCTTCATATTGTTAAATGTCCTCAAAACCCAAACCCTTATCTTATGGATTTTTCAACTATTTTATTCACCTATCCTCAAGGTAGAACTATATTTTTACCTCTATAGAGGTCCATTCTACCAATATCATAAATGATAGGAGACATTTTAATGATAACTAGGACATGAAAAATAGTACATATAACATGAATTTTCAAGGAACTATACAATATCTTAAAAACCCATAGCATGGTTCTCATGGATACTTTTCATCTCTAACAAGATGGAATCCCATGGTCATTGTCTTTCAAAAACCATACCTTTTCATATCATTAACCTTCTTGTGTTAAATTTTTTCCCTCATAAAGGTAAACCTCTGACCTAATTAGACTTGTCCATGTCTAAAAATATTGCATCCAGAAACAATTTGGATACCAAAATACTACTTGGGTCAATATCTTAAGCATTGCAGACTATTCCCTTGAAGGACAACCACTAAAATAAAAAATAAAAATTTCTAAATATAAGGTAGACTGATCCCTTGAAGGATAACTATCAAGAGCATTAAACAAATCCAATAAGCTTAGATCACTCCCTTAAAGGATGGCTAAGTTAACTTTATCAAAATTAGAGCAATTTCTTGGAAGCTTCCTACATCAATCAACTTCCCATATACAATAATAAATAAAAACACCCACTATTACAATAAAATCTAAAGCCACAATCAACTCTCAACCAACATAATAAGTTATAAGCCATAATCAACTTTCACATGTAGACTTCCCGTATTGATCAGTCTACATCTAACATATGACATGGACTTGTCTATTACCATTCTTAGGCCACATATAGAAGGGAAAAACTAATTCACATGAGGTTATCATACATATCACCCATTACCCTTCACACCACCTATCACCCATCTTCCCTATAGACTATGTGTAAATCAGGGGATTTAGAGCTTACTTGACACCTTATGATCAAGCAACCTTTTTTTATTAACTCATGACCACTCATGTGTAGCATTTGAAGGGCTTATATTCATTAATCTAATCCCACTTTGGGTTTGTTTTTATTCCTTGTCAAAAATAAAGCAGCATGCCCTATTCTTATCTTAATGTGATTGGTTGATGTTTTCATCATGACTTTTACCATCTAGTGTTGCAACAATAATAATCATTCTATTTCCATTAAGCAATATTAAAATAATTACATCCATAATAATTATAACCATAACCATAACATTCATAAGTATCCACACAACTTGAAGCATGATAACATTCGACCAATGACATCTAACACATTTTGTACATGTTTACAACAAACTATGCAATATTTTATTTAGGGTACGAGGAGTCTCATGACACATATAAAGTTATCAGACTATCCAAACTTCACCTAAGGCCCTTACATACATTATTTTCCTACCTAAGGACTAGGTTTATTGTCTAATGACTCTAGATTTATGTTCAACCATCCTTCTACTCGATTTCTCCCTAAACTAACATCTATAACATTCCCTGTCTCAATAGTTGATAAAGGGTGCACTCTATTATCCTCTTATACATTAATCTCCATAGAATGAGAATCATATTTTTCTATAGGTATTTCACTTGAGTCACTATCATATCCATTACATCACTCTGCTATGATTTTTCTACTCAATAGGTACCACTATTTGTGGCCTCAATGCACATCCCGTTGGATAGTGAGCGTTCCCTCCATAGATAGGCCCATGGTCATGTTCTCCAGCCCTAAATCTTATGAAATGAAATTCTTGTCTTCTTCACTACTATAAATATAAGAGTTGTGGCTCAAGCTTTGTTCATGGGTGTCATTCCTCTTGTTGTTGATCTAACAATACTTCCATTATCGCCATTACATGTTGTAGTATCTGGTAGATTCACACATTCACCATATTAATTATTTTGAGTCATAGGGGTTGCTTATTATCTCTACTATTGTACTCATTGTTCACCATCTTAAACCTTGTGTAGTTATCTACACTCTCTATAACTTGCAAAACCACGTAACTCAATGATAGAGATTCATCCTTATCATGATTCTTTAAAAAGAATACCTTACCATTATTTCTCACCAACATGATTCTTTATTCCACTAATGGGGAAGGTCATATTATGTTATTGATTCCCTTTAATAGTCTTCCCACTTGAAATAGTCATGTCTACTTACCTTTTTGTGTAGACACGTACCCCTCAGTCTACCTACCCATTTCCATAAATTTATTATGCATAATCATGATTTCCCTTTTTCACCCTTGTCATCCAATCTACATCTAATTTCTTTGATCTTTTTGCATCTTATAATCCTTATGGACCTAGTCATTATCACCTTCACCTTGATTGCCATAAATTGGCTTCCAACCTTGTGTTGTTACAATGGTCATGCCTTTAGAACTACCACTATTGCTGGTGATAGTAGCTTCTAAATCCTTGTCATTATAAAAATTATTCCATCAAAGGTAGGACAAAATTAATTCACAATAATATATTCACCTTCCTATACCCTCTACCCTCTTATTACTACCAGCCCATTGCCATAGGATCTGAATGTTAGACCCCAACCATTGGCAGTGCCTACTCAAACATGGTAGTCTTTTCTTTTGTGCCAATTGAAATTTCATCCATAGCAAGGGAATGATGACCTTCTCCAACTATATAACCAATCTCTTAGGAATTGGTACATATAATGCAAACATGACCACCTTTCATCTAGCCTACCCATGCAATTCTTGGGTCAGCCACAATCTATCTTTTATCCCTCACCACACTGCCAATTTTCTACCTTGTAGAATCTACTTAGTTGTCAAAGAAATTCTTTGGAGGTAGTCACTTCGATATTGTCCTTAAAACTCAACTCATAGTGGTGATGAACCTTGGCCAAAGTAACTATGTAGATCTTGATAGAACCACATTTCCTAAAACTCATCTTGTAGCAATAGATGTTATCTCTAAGCTTCTAGCCTTGCACAATTTTAGAAGGTGCAACCTCCACATAAAGGAACCACTACTTTGGATTAGCTCCATTGGAATTCATTTGTGATGCTTATCATTGTGTTCCCTTCTAATTTATCCTACCTTGCCCATATATGTCTCTCATCCTACTAAATGTGGGATTATTATGCTAAATATTCACTAATTTACATCATGCACCTTCACCTTCACCTTTACCAAAAACCCAAACCTCTATTTTAAAAAATCTTCTCCATCATCCCAAGCCAACCCATGTGGTCCATCAAATTGGGATATCCAATTTGAGCACCATTTTCCAACCCTAGTTGAACTACATTGGCCTGATGTCCATGGACTATGTAGGTGTGGCTTGACTTCTAAAGGGAATTTAACCACTAACAACTAATTATCCTCCTATTTTCTTCTCATTAATTTTTTTTCTAATAATGCCCTCATGCTTAGGGCATCCTCTATTAGGGAAGCTTTATATTTTTCCTAGTATCCTTGTAGTTTAACATCACCTAATACTTCCTATTTATTTTTTCCCAATTACTGGGAGAACTACATTGGCCTAAGGTCTTTTTGGAATATATAGTTAGCACTCAATTACTAAGGTTATCTTAGCCACATCTTTTATTTTGTTTTCCCTTCTCACCTAAAATATCTTCCTCCACTTCTCTACCTATCTTCTCACCACCTCCCTCCCTTTAGCTTGTCAATCTCTTTTAACCACTTTTCTAGCTTGTTAATCTCTTCTAACACAAGGATTGATAACCATCCTCATTTTCCCCTCTTATCTCCCATAAAGCCACCACCTAATCTTCTTCATTTTCCTCCTTGACACCTTTTCTTATGCATGTTTCATGGCTCGCTTCCCCACACACTTTTTGCATTTTTTGCCTCTCTCCACTTTTTACCAACCTTGCCCCCTATCTTCTTTATCTTCTTTTTCCATCCTCATCATTTCCCCTTGTCCTTGGAAATTTGTCACACCCTCTTCATCACTCTCATTTACTCACCAATTCCACATCATACTGTGCATCTTGCAAGATTTTTGTTTCTTTTGTTGCTGCACTTTTTCTTTATGTGTACCACCATTCTCTGTCATTTCATCACTCTTCCCACCTTTTCTATTTTTCATTCTTCTTATTTGATTTATTTTCATCTTTTCATCCCTTTCGTCTTCTATTTTTCCTCCATAACTAGTTTTTACCTGGGTATTTATCCTTTGAGAAGCCTTCCATAATTGCCCCTTTTCTTCTTATCAGTTCTTGCCTTTTGCCTTTCACATTCCCCTTTTCCTCTTTCCATCTTGGTACGCACTTGTCTTTTGTATTTGTGTGAGTATCCATGTTTTATATCCCTGCTTCAATTCTTCCTTTTTCTTCTTATCATCCATGATATTTATTCCTTATTTTCATCTCATACCCTTTCATTATGTTCCCATATTTCTTCACCACCTCAGCACTTTTTGACTTGTCAATATCTTCTAACACGTTGATTGATGCATACCTTATCTCTTCAACTTATTATTCACTCATCCTTAACTTCCCCTTAATTTTATTAACCCTTTTCATATTTTCCATCCCATTCTCATCTCCAAAACCACCATCTACTTTGCCTCATTATTTCTCTCCTTGCTTATCATCACCCATGCTTACTTGGTCAAGATTCCACCTACTTATTCACTCTCTTGTCATCTTTCTTGTGTCCTCATTTCACTTATTTTTCTATTCTTTCCTTTTCTTCCATTTCTTGCCTTATTTTAAATTTTCATCACCAAACTATTTTCTCCTTGGTCTTTTTTTAGACTTATTTTCAAACCTTTCATAGCCACCCATATTTCTCATCCTCTCCTTACCCTTCACAATTGTTACACTTCTCTCCCCATCCCTTTCAATTCTCAAATATATCATTATTTAGTGCATCCCTCACTCCCCCATATTATACCTTTTATTTTTATTTTTTTTCTTTGTTTCATTTCATTTTTTTCTCCCTTGATGACATTCCTTATTCTTCTCGACCTTCTTTTTTTCCCTCCTATATGTCTATGCTTGGATCCTTCCATCCTTCTCCACCTTCATCTTCATTTGTGACCTCATTATTTTCTCTACCTATCTCTTCATGCATCTCTTAGTCTATCTTCACCTCATCCCTTGTTGTTTATCCCTTATTTTCTCCCATTTAACCTCTAGCTCCTCAAAGTGTGATCACCAATTGTATCACTTTTACTTACATCTCCTTGTTTGCTTCCTCGTGTCCTCTATTCCCTTGCTTTAATGCATGAAATCTAGTTAGGTGCATCCCTTTCTTCATTTAATGCCTTTTCATGTTGAGATTATATCTTCTTTTTTGTCCCTCTATAGCTACTCCCTTCACCTTACCTATCACCTTTTTCCCTTTTAAACCCTCCACCCATTTTGATTTTATATGATCACAATGTATGGCCTCAAAGGTCTTCCATTATAATTTGGTTTACTGTGAGATATATACCGATCCTATAGCTCTATAACACCATTGACTAGGCCTACAAGCTCATATTACCAAAAAGTGAGACTGAGCATCGTCAAGCCATCAGGATGAAGATTCTTTGCCCACCATCATTGGTCTTACCTATTTAAAACCCCTTTTACTTTGACCTTTTGAGATGTTACAATCAAAATTGAAACCACCTTCAATTGGAATATTTTGGGTACCCATGTGTGGATGCTAGTTATACCCTCTCATGCGACCTACCTCCCAGTGACTAATTTCCCTTGATTCTCCCTACCTAACCTACATCTTCATATGCACTATAATAAACCTAATATTTAATCTCATTCCACCCATTAACCTTCCTTTTCAACTCCCTAATCTATTTGTATTTGTACATTCTTCTATTTTACCTCTCAATTTTCCATTTATACCATTTATTTTTCTTCCTATTTCAACATGCTCCATCATTTAATTAATATTATTATTATTCATCTCACTCCATATTCCAAAACCCCTCATATTATTTTTCTAAAATCCCTAAAAACTCAATGCTTAATTATTTAGGGCTCCACTAGCTCCACGGTCAAGGGTCTAAATCTTCACCACTTCTCATTTACCCATTTTGCTACTTTACCTCCTTGAATCATTGAATAATACCCTTCCATAGCTTACTAATGAAATTATTGTGTAGTATGCATAATGATTGCTTATTTAGATGGTGATGAAAGAACCTGTCAGGTAACTATGGTAATTCGAGTAGTGTCATATTTTCTAAACCCTATTAAAGCATATTTCTCCCTTTTTTAACAAATGGTGTCATAAATTTCATGCTTTAACTTGCTTATCCATGGCTATAAACTATTTTTGCATAATTGAAGAAATCATCTAATTGCCTCCTAGGTAGTATCATCCATGATTTCTACCAAACCAATCAACAAACTATTTAATAGCCATCTTTTCCACCCTTTGGAGCTTCCCTTTCTCCAACATCCTTCAATCGAACCTAACTACATGATGCATTAAATTGTGGTAACCTAGTTAACTAGCACTACTAACCTTAGAATAACTATATTAGGCCTAATGTTGATTTTGGACATTATGTCCATGAAACTATGTAGGCAACGTCCACTTTCTTAATGCATATGGAGTCCACTTGGTCACCCTATTCCAACCAACCAGCCCACTTGCCTACATCCACCTTGATGTTGACCATTTTTGACCTGATCTTTTTTCATGTTTTTTGATGACCTTACCTTGGTCCTTTTGACTACACCAACTATGTATATCATGTTGCACTTTTTATGCCCCACCTCATGTGCAACATGACTATTTTTATTATTTTATAGGAGCACTTCCTACCTTGGATATCTATGGACAAAACTGACCTTGTCTAGATGACTCAATAGGCCTAATTTGATCAACTATGACTAACATTGTGGACCAGTTACCTTGTTATATGTTTATTTAGAACCTGCACCTCTTTTTATCAACATTGGTAGCTTTAGTCTTTACACAATATTGACTATCATGCTAAGCCACATTTTATGAACCCATTGACATTTCACATGCCTAACTACCTTGTGGCACCACCTAATGCCTCCCCACCAACTTCTTATCAAATTTTCACTTGATTCAACCTTTCCTTATCAACTCTTGGTTTGAGGGGGAACACCTCCTCCCATACTCAGAGCACCTTGACCTTCGACCAAGTGATTCATTTTTGTTTTGCAGCTTGTTAATTCAAAGGTACCTAATAAAAAGGGGCAAAATGTAAACATTAAAAAATTGCACACTTATATTTTTTGATGACTAAATGCATTAGGACCCCCCTAAAGACCCCCTAAACCTTCTTAACCCTTAACTAACCCTTCTTAACCTAACCAAATCACTATTATCCTATTCACATAATACTATTCAAAAATACTATCTAAAAGTACTATTCACTATGGGACCCGCTAGCACTATTCATGATGACATAGTAAGTGACATGGAAATTGACATGGAAAGTGACATGGAAGGTGATTTTTGAGGTGATATGGCAAGTGGCATGGCTTAGAAGAGGTGGCTTGATGTGGGACATCATACCCCACCTAGTACCCTTTCCCAAGGTGCTTAATGACCTCATCTAAGCATCATAAGGGTACCCCATTGAAATATAGTGAATTTACCCTTAAGGGTCCATCATTAAACATGTATTTTTCCTTCACACATGAAATTGGGATTAAAAATGAGATACCTACCTCGTTATTGCTTTGGAAAAGACAAAGGGCACCTAATTTTGACTTTTTAACACAAATGAGAGACCCATGATCAAGGTGGGAATCCCACCAACCTCATATTTTGACTCATTCATGAATCCACATGAAAAATGGTATCACATTTTGTTTTCCATCTCTTTAAGTTATTATATGAAGACAAGAAATGGTGGTGAAAAGTCTTTGGCCTCATTTAGACCCATGCACATGATTATCATTCAAAATTAGATTCATGTGCAAGGTGAGAGACACACCAACCCAAATAAGAGACCCATGATCAAGGTGGGAATCCCACCACCCTCATATTTTGACTCATTCATGCACCCACATGTAAAAAGGCACCACATTTTATGTGCCATCTCTTTAAGTGCTTGGATGAAGACAAGAAAGGGTGGTGAAAAGTATTTGGCCTCATTTAGACCCATGTGCATGATTCCCATTCAAAATCAGATTCATGTGCAAGGTAAGAGACACACCAACTCAAATTAAATAACCATGATCAAGTGGGAATCCCACCAACCTCATCTTTTGAATCATTCATGTACCACATGAAAAATGGCACCATACTTCTACTATTCCCTCTTTTGGCATGATTCTTCATAGTAAATGTTATAAATACCCCCCTCTCCTTCACCTAAGGTTAAGTTGGAAGTGAATCTTTGGTTACTAACATTTTATTTTAGGTCATTTAATGTGTTCATCATTTTGGAGTTCATCCACATCTTAGAGGAAAATAATTCAAAGCAACGAAGCTCTATCAAAATTGCCTTAAGACATCTTCAACAACATCATCAATAACAACAACATTCTTCTTCAAGCTTGGAAGGTAACATTTGATTTTGTTTCTTCAATTTTATTTTATCATCCCCTTGGATTTTTAATCTCTTTATCCCCACTTATCCATTTTCTCCCTTTATCATTTCATTATCTCAATCCATTTTCTACCTTTCCATCGTTTATCTATTCACACTTTTGTCACTTTTACCCTCCTTATCCTCTTCCCCTTTTGCCAACTTAATTACTTACCTTCTTACCTCATAAACCATTCACCCATTTATCACATTTTAATCTTTAAATTTTTATTACCTTAACCATTTATCAACCAACTAGACCAACTTTATTTAATCCCTTGTTAAATTTCCAAACCAAAACTATAGCCTTGTCTTGACTAATTTTCAGCATTTGTTGCTGTATTTAGTCATTGTTTTAAAAGCATTTAAATTTCTTATATTAATTTAGTTATTTGTTGTTATTTAATTGTATTTAATTTAAATTATTTTTAATTTGAAATTCAATTATCTTTCCTTTTTTATTCATAAACTTAAGTTTTAAAATTAGGTGGATTGATAGCCTCCTAGAAAGCTTTCACTTCTAGGATCTAGCTCACGCTAGGCAATCCACCCATCTACTTATCTAACCAAAAAGTTTTGTGGTAGTTATTTATTATTTCAGGTCATTATTCCATAGATAAAGATGAATTATCAAAATTTTGGATTCAACATGCATGCATTCAAAAAGTATTCTTCTACACACCCTTCTTAACTAGTTTCTTCTTTTCACACTTAGAAAAAGTGAAAATTAGATAGAAACATTTTGGCATGCCCGGTGGGACCCTTGAGTTTTATTGGGTTCTTAGATGTTTTAGGACATTTATAATTGCATTCATGAAATTAATTTAGTCAAATTTATATAAAATTAAGCTTCTTTCTTTACAAAAAAATATAGGGAAAAAATAAGTTTTAGTTGCATTTTTAGAAAAAATTAAATTTTATTGCATTTATAAAAGGAAAGAAAAGAGAATTCATCCTAGGATTAGGATTGAATTTTCATGTTTCATTTAGGTGAATTATATTTTTTATTATCTTCATTCAAATAAATTTAAAAAATGGTTAAAATTGAGTGCATCCATTGACTACTTTCTTGATTTTAGCTCACCAAGTTTAATTAAAAGCATTTTGAATTAATCATAGTTCACAAATGTTACAAAAAACAAACCACTTGCACAAAAAATATCAAAACACACTTGAGACAAGGCTAGATTAAAATTTCATCACCTATTGGATCACCTTACCTTTTCTCAGTTATCTTACTTGGATTTAATCATCGAGAGGATAACCAATTTAGTTATCTAGCTGAGTATAAACTCTAGAAATCAATACATATTGGCTAAGAACCCACACTGGCTATAAGATTATGATGTGAGGGGAGCAAGCCCCAACTACCAGGACACATACTCAAACCAATACAAAATTATTTTGAGTGCTTAAACATAACCCAAAACCAAATATAGACTACCTTGTTTAGGACCTATTCAAGCCAATTTGCTCTTCACACTTTTCTAAGGCATAAGTCGAAAGAGAGAGTAAAACAAATCCTAGGATTTAATGCACTCTTAGTGAATGCAGTATTTTCCTTGAGTATTTTTTTATTTCTATTTGTTTGAGGTGTGATAATGTATCATAATTTTCTTATTTTCTCATATGGTTCTCACTCTCCAATAACAAAAAGACCTCGAGGAACAAAACCCACCACCAAATCAACCATCACCAACTTTAACTTCTTCATCCATGGAACACATTTTTTAACCCATAGATTCCCCTTGATCTTCGAGAAGTCCTAATTGGGTAGTCCCAAGAGATGTAGATTTTTTCTCTTTCCTAAACAATAATCATGTATCCTTACAACATTACTTGAGAACCACATCTTACCAAATCCTGGCTTTGACTTCACCTATAGATCCACCTTATGGCATGGCTCTCCACCTCATGGGGAATACCTCCAATACCATGAGAAATACTTAGCCTTTAGTTTCCAAAATTTTATTATCAACCAACAACTCCCTTGAAACTAACCCATTAACCCAAACTACAACTACCCTTATACCTCTTACTAATCACTCCCTCATAATAGGAGTGCCTACCTCTAGCACTAACCATCTTCCTCTAGTTACCTCCAATATATTAAATAGTAATCTACTTCCAAGCCTTGTGTTGTCCATACCTTCCATGTTATCACCAATCAGCACAAGAGTCACCACCCTTCCATTGGCCACTAACCTGGCCATCACTTTGATCCAACATGCAGCCTTTAGCTATCTTCATAACCCACAATGGCATATTCCCGCTATCCAACCACCCACCTCTACCAAACCATTAACATCCAAATACTAATATATATCTTCCACCTAACCTCCAAATACCACATACCAATATGTGGAGTCATCCCAACCATCTACTAGTTATTCACACATTGCCTAGCCTCATTAAAACATACCATATAACTATGCATCCCAACAACCTCAAGTAGACTTCATGAAGTTGATCATGGACAAGATGAATACCCTTGATTCATCCATCTCTAAAGCCCATAATCTCTTATCCTATGATCAAATTTTTAATGAGCCTATTCATCCTTTGATCTCCATCAGACCTTATCTGACCTCATGGGAACTTCAAAAATTTACCAAGTTTAATAGTAAAGAAGACCCTCAAAAAAATTTAAGAGCATTTAGGTATTCATGCCACTTGATTGTCCATGATGATGCTCTTCTCCTTCGTACCTTTCCTATTTCATTATCTAACCCATCATTGGATTGGTATAATTCCATACCTAAATATTTCATTCTCTCTTTCACCCAATTAGCCCAAAACTTCTTGGATCACCTTTTGATCAATATATCCAAGAAAGTTTCTATTATCGACCTCTACTCCATTTGGCAATTTGAAGATGAATCTATTGCTGATTTTGTGGCTCATTAGAGGAGATTAATCAACCAAATTTCCATTTCATTGTCTCAACTTAAGCTTATATATCTCTTTACCCAGGCATGTGTAAAACATATTTCATCCACATTGCATGTTCAAATATTTTAGACCTTTGATAAAGCTTTTACCATGGCTCGAAAACTAGACAATAGAGCCATTGATGAAGGGAGGTTAAAATTGAAGAGAAATAACTCAAATTACAAACCCAATGAGCCCTTTTCTTCTAAACCAAACAAACAAACCAATCCCAACACTAAAAACAAAGTAACCACTAATGCCATTATCCTCAAAGTTTCACCACCACCATCTACCAACCAACATAACCCAAGGAACCAAAACTCCAACTCCTCTAATTATTCAAACTAAAACCAAAGGAACAAAACTTGGAATAATCATAAAAAATTAACTCTGCTTGGGGATCCCTACCCTTCTATTTTGGAAAATTTACTAAAATCCAATATCATCCAACTTTCTCCAATTAAACCACCCCAAAAATTTTATGCTTCTCATCCCATACTAGGTAGGTATAATGAGAATGACCATTGTAACTTTCACTAAGTCATAGGACATGACATCAATAGATGCAACACCTTCAAATACCTTATCCAATCCATCATTGATAAGGGGGAGCTTGTGTTGGATAATCCCAATGCACTACCAAACTAGGCCCTTAACATATTATATAAGCCTTTTCCTAATCATGATCCTCCTACCTCTTACCATGATAATAAACTAGACCCATCTCATGAATCACATACTACTAATATGGTTACTGACGAGCCCATTATTGAATACAATATTACCTTAACTACCTCTATCCCCATTCCCCTAATGAAAGAAAAAAACTTCCTTCTATTCCTTTAAATGCCCAAACAAAGTAATCCACCATACCCACACCTCCATTGGAGGATATCACACCTACCTCCCCTATTATAGAACCATCCACCCCCTCTTTGGAAGCTATCTCACAAGAGAAGATGAATTCATCCACCCAACCTCTAATTTTGGAACCTTCTGTTAGAGGTAAAGATAAAGGTAAGGGAACCAAACTAGAACTTCTAACCCCTTATTTGACATACCAACCTATCCATTCTAAACTAACTAAAACCTCCACCCTGCTAACTAAAACCTCCTCCAAATTAATCAAACCTAAAATAACTAAACCCATCAAGACAAATAAACTGACCAAATCCCCTCCAAAACCAACGACTAAAAAAACCAAAGAATTAAAACCACCAAAAGGCCCAAAACCCCAAATTTTACCTCCCTCAGCCTTGAACATGAAGTCCATCATTTTTACCAAAACTCTACCACCTTTATTGGTCATACCTTCATACTTACTTTCTAAGACACCTTTCCTCACTACATTGACAATTCCTAAGTTACAAACCTTACCCTCTTCTACCTCCAACTCATCAACCATATTTACTTAACCAAAACCATCAACCAAGTGTACCAATTTAACCAAGACACCAACCACCAAATCTATATCCACACAACCTTCTACTTCAACACCCAAAATAAAAACTGCTAAACCTTTAGCCGAATCTTAACCATTCTCCAATGGTTATTGCAAACTTCTTATTTGAGCTTACCACCCATCAAACCCTTTGACCCTTCATGTACCAAACACTCTTGGTTCAATGATAACTTTATATGTGTATACCATAGGGCACCAAGACATGACATAAAAAATTGTAAAGCTCTCCAATCACTTAATCATAGCCTATATGAAGATGATGTTCTATTATCAGACAAAACTATTTCATCCCCATAGCCAATCCAACCACCAACTCAACCCATCCAATCTTTAGTCTCACCAAAAAGTAAAGAAGAGGAACCAAAGCAACTACCCAATCCAAAAAAACTCCCTTATCCACACTACTTACATGGTTACCTAATCTTGGGCCCAAGACAAGGATAAAGGGAAGGCTAAGGTGTCAAATCCTTAGACTTACCCCTCCTTGAAATCCTACACAAAAAATACCCAACCATCTCTATCTTCAGACAAACCCAAGGTGTCTATCTCATGTGCCTCCCCATCTAACCCTCCATACCCTAACCCATATGCAATATCCATCCATAAAGTTTTCCTCAAGCTTCTTCACCAAAATCTAGCAAAAATGATCTTGTATGAGTTAGTCTCTACCTCTCCCCATCACCTCTAAGCACTCATGGAAACCTTATAATCCATCAAGGTCCAACCCAATGACCCTCAACCTCTAGCTGCCTTTATTGGTGCCCTTTAAACTTCCAATTTTTTCACCTTTAAAAAATTAGAAATACCTTCTATTCATCTAGAGGATCTCGATCCCCCCATCTTCATTATGGCATACATTAATCAAACCTAAATAAAAAGGTTGATGATTGATGGAGGATACAACATCAATATTATCTCCTCCCATTCCTATGACCATCTACACTTACCCATGAACATCATATCCAAAATCATAATAGTCCTTCATTCTTTCAATGATATCATGGCTACTACCTTAGGTACAATTATCCTCCATGTCTGTGTAGGGTGCCATACCATTCCCAAACTTTTTTATTGTAGAAGGATAATTCTAATATAATGTTTTACTCGAGCACCTTTGGATTCATGCCATGAGTTGTGTCCCTTCCACCTTACATTGATGTGTCAAATTGAAGTATAAAGGGTAAGTTATGACTATCTAGGCTGACCCTAGTCCTTTCACATCTTGTAATATGACATATCAACCTAATTACATCCTTCTTTATCCTTCATCCACCTCACAACCATCTTTTAATGACATAACCCCACCCAATAAAATCTATGACACTTCCACACCAAATGTTGATGAAGCTTCTACTAACTCTTCAATCCCTTCTTACCAAATTCCTATAGAGAACCCCATGGAAACTACATTCTAATGTCTTTCCCTCAAGTAATATAGACTCTTAGCCTTGGATGCCTTTTCTACTCCCCAAGAATATGGAAATCTCAAACATGACCCTTCCTATGACCCTAACATTAAAAACATCATCCCCTTTCGGCTCCCTAACAATCAAACATATTTCATTTATGGGGGACTTGATCAACCACTTCTAGCCCCTACCACTACTTCATCTATCTAACCATTTACCTCTAAATTTTCATATCTTACCAAACTAGAGTTTTCTAAGTTGTATCTTTGTAGATGTGATTGGAAAATATTTGGCCTTGGTCACTATGAACAAGGACCCCATGATTTATCCCATATTAGAACTTTTCAACCTCATGAGTCATTTGGCCTTAGGTATGAATCACTTGAAGAACCCATCAATTCACCTAAGCCAATTACCACCATGGAGGAATATATCCCAACCTAACCAACCCAACCACTTTCCCCACCTGAATATCTTGACATCATCCCCCCTAACTTATTTTTCTAGTCAATACCATTAGTTTGGGTCCTCTATCTACCAAAAGGGTGGCTAAACTAAAGTCCTTCCACTCATACACCTTGAAATGGTAGAAGATGATTCATCTACCATCAACACCATCCAACATCAAGATGATGATTCCATTCTTACCTACCTCGATGTAATAGAATATTTTATCCATAAATCCATTCCTCTTGATGCCTTGGCCATGTCAATTGAATCCAACATGGATATCAATTTAGGCACTCTGGATAACCCCCACATTATCAAATTGAACCAATATTTGAATTCAAAGGAACTTCAAGACTTCTCCTCTTTCCTCTAAGACCATAACGTAACATTCACATGGTCTTATAGTGATATGACTAAGATTGACCCTACCATTGATACCTTTAACATAGTCACTCATCATGATGCCAAGATTGTTAAACAACAACTTTCATGCATGCATCCTCGCATAGCCTTTATCATCAAAGAAGAGCTTCAACATATCATATATGTAAACTTCATTCAACCCATTAACTACCCCTAATGGGTCTCAAATATCATACCTATCACCAAAGTCACTAGGGTTCTATGCATTTTTGTGGACTTTTGTGACCTTAACCTCGCCTACCCCAAGGATGACTTTTATCTACCTAGAATTGACCAACTTATTGATCTTACAACTAGCCATGAGATGTTATTTCTCATGAATGTATTTTTAGGTTATAATTAGATCTTGATTTCTCCTAAAGATCATCTCAATACTGCCTTTACCACTCCTTAGGGAACTTTTTGATATAGAGTCGTGCCTTTCAAGTTAAAAAATACTAGCACAACCTACCAATGTGCCATGACTTATATCTTCCAAGCTATCATCCATTAAATTTTATAATACTATAACGATGACCTTCTTAGGAAATATAAACTCCAAAAATATCACTTGATTGTTCTTACGATCATATTTGAACACTTCATCCATCATCATGTTCACCTTAATCCCAAAAAATGCATTTTTGGGATCCTTTTAAGAAAGTTTCTTATCTTTATCATCTCTATTCATAGAATTAAATAAGACCTTGATAAACTCAAATAAATTTTTGGCATGCCTCCTCTAACCAACCTCAATTAGCTCCATAGCCTATAGGGAAAAATTCAATCCATTCACCATTTCATTTCCTAGCTTTCAGATTGGTGCCAACCTTTCCATCACCTTCTAAATAGGGATGTCTCTTTCAAATGGAATAGTGATTATCAAAAGTCCTTCAATTTGATCAAATAATACCTTTTGTCAATACCTATCCTCACCCCTCTTAAGGATGACCACTCTTTTTACCTATATATCTTTACCACTGACCATTCCCTAGGGGAAATGTTGGCTCATTGAGATGAACAACATAAAGAGTAAGTCATATATTACATTAGTTACATGCTTGTAGAATATGAAACTCAGTATACACATACCTAGAAACTCTACTTAGCATTGACCTTTACGGCCACCAAACTTCACCACTACCTTCTTAACCATAAAACCTATGTCATCACTAATACCAACCTTCTCAAGTACATGCAGTCTAAACCATACCAAAATTAGTGTATGGCTAAGTGGATTATGTTCTTAGCTGAATTTGATATTGAATTCCTCTAATAGAATTCAATTAAAGAGGAGGTTATTTTCAAAAAATTGGTCAAATCTCCTTTACCAAAAAACCAACCACCTCCTCTTGCCTTTCTAAACGAATCTATCATGACCCTTTTTCAAGATGATGACACAACCTACCAAATGACCATATTCTTTGATGGATTGAAGTTTCAATAAGGAGGGGATGCTATAGTTATTCTCATTCCTCTCGATGGTGAACCCATTCCTCTCTCCTTCAAACTTGAATTTAAATGCACTAATAATATGGTTGAGTATGAAGCCCTAGTGATAGGTCTCCAAACTGATCTAGCCTTGAGAATTAAGACAATCCATGTCATTGCTGATTCCCAAATTGTGGTAAAATAGGTCAATAGATCCTATCAATCTAATAATGATGCCTTGAAAAAATATAAACTTTTAGTAGACAAAATCTTAGCATCATTCAAACATTACCTAGTCTAATCTATTCCTCGATCTACCAATAAATTCATAGATACAATGGATTACCTTATATCTTAGATCCCTTTTTAGACTTCAAATTCTAAAATCCTTATCACCATTCATTATTTTACCACTCCCTCCTATAGCCAATCTGACCTCCTTACCATTTTCAATGTGGAGGGATCCCCATCCAACATTTGGTATGACCAAACTTTAAACTACCTCAACCTAGGCATCATTCCTCCTAACCTCTCTAGGAATGCTTGAAGAGAATTTGTTCAGAGTACCTCTTGTTACACCATACTATGGGGAATCCTTTACAAACATGGTTTTGATGGTCTCCTTTTTTGTTGCCTACGTATTCATGAAGCTTCCCATGCCATCAAGGAAACACATGATGTGATCTATGGGGGACACTTTAGTAGCCTAGCAGTCACTAAACATATACTTCACCTTGGCTACTATTATCCCACCCTCAACCAAGACTATTTTGATTATGTAAAAAAGTGTGTTAAATTTCAATAGCATGTTAATTTACATCATGCACCAGCCAATAACCTCTAGGTATCTGAGGACTTTTGGCCTTTCTCTTAATGGGGGCTCAATCTCATTAGAGAAATTAACCCTCATTATTCATAGTGGCATAGCTCTATCATCACAACCATTGAATATTTCACCAAATGGGTAGAATTTATTCCTCTTATCTTGATCAAAGAAGAAAATATTATCGACTTTATCAACCATCATATCATCTATCACTTCAGTGTTCCTCATAAGATCATCACTGATAATAGCAGATCTTTAAAAAATAAGCAAATCCAAGGCTTATGTGATGCATTTGACATCAATTTAAGATTTTCCTCACCTTATCATCCATAATCAAATAGACAAGCAAAAGCCTCCAACAAAACCCTTAATAAGATACTAACCAAAGTTGTCAGTGCTTTAGGTCAAGATTGGCACTTGGACATCCCATTCAATTTATGGGCCTATCACACTAGCATTCAAACCTCTACAGGTGCTACCCCCTTCTCTCTAGTCTTTGGAGTAGAAGTAATCTTGCCTCTTAAAGTCTAAATTCCCTCTCTTCACATATCTTTACAAGAGCTTATTTCTGAGAAAGATTTTCATCAACACCATTTAGCTCAACTTGAGATACTTGATGATCGTCATTTAGAAAAACTCACCCACCTCAATATCTATCAAGAGCATATTACATGCACTTATAACAAGCACCTCAAATAATGGGAATTCAATATCAAAGACCTCTTCTTAAAGGAAAACTAACACATGACCAACATGGAGAAGAGTAAATGAGGCAAGTTTACTTTCAATTATATTGGACCCTACATCATTACCCATAAGTATGGATCATGAGCTTATCATTTGTCCTCACTTGAAAACAAACCAGAACCTGAGCCCCTCAATGCTTCACATCTATGTCTATTTTTATATTAAAGAAGGATAAATCTCACTCCTTTTGTCTAACTTAAGTTCATCCTTTGATTACAATATTTTCACCTTACCCATCTTTCTCCTCTCCTTTTGAGGATAATTGATTACAACATATAACCATGTGATTAACTGTCATAGTCATAGCCTAATCCTAAATTTGGGTACCATGGATCTACCCATAGCATGGTTCTCATGAATACTTTTCATCTCTAACAAGATGGAATCCCATGGTCATTGTCTCTCAAAAACCATACCTTTCATTATCATTAACCTTCTTGTGTAAAAATTTTGCCCTCATAAAGGTAAACCTCTAAACCTAATTAAACCTATCCATGTCTAAAATCATTGCATCCAAAAACAATTTGGATAAAAAAATACTACTTGGGTCAATGTCTTAAACATTGCAGACTACTCCCTTGAAGGATAGCTTCCCAAAATAAAAATTGCCAAATATAACGTAGACTGTTCCCTTAAAGGATAGCTATCAAGAGCATTAAACAAATATAATAAGCTTGAACCACTCCCTTGAAGGATGGCTAAGTTAACTTTGTCAAAATTAGAGTAATTTGTTGAAACATTACCACATTGATTAGCTTCCCATATATAATAATAAATAAAAATACTAACTATCACAATAAAATCTAAAGTCATAATCATCTCTCAAGCAGCATAATAAGTTAGAGGCCACAATTAACTTTCACATGTAGACTTTTCACATTGATCAATCTACATCTAGAATATGACATGGAATTGTCTATTACCATTCTTAGGCCACCTATAAAAGGGATATATGAATTCACATGAGGTTATCATACATATCACCCATTACCCTTCACACCACCTATCACCCATCTTCCCTTTAGACTATCTATAAATTAGGAGATTTAGAGCTTACCTGACACCCTGTGATTAAGAAACATTTTTTTTATCAACTCATGACCACTCATGTGTAGTGTTTTAAGGGATTATATTTAGTAATCCAATCCCACTTTGAGTCTATTTCAGTCCTTTTCAAAAATAAAGCATCATGCCCTATTCTTATCTTAATGTGCTTGGTTGATGATTTCATCATGACTTTTATCATCTAGTGTTGTAACAATAATAATAATCATTATTTTTACATTAAGTGAGATTACAAAAATCATAACCATACCAATCATAATCATAACCATAACATTCATAACTATCCAAACAACCTTAAGCATGATAACATTTGACCAGTGACATCCAAAACATTTTATACATGTTTACAACAAACTATGCAATATTTTATTTAGGGTGCAAGGAGTCACATGGAACATATAAGTTATCAGACTATCCACACTTTACCTAAGGCCCTTGCATACATTATTTTCCTACCTAAGCACTAGGTTGATTGTTTGGTGACTCCATATTTGTGTTTATCCATCCGTCTACTAGATTACTCCCTAAACTAACATCCATAACATTCCCTTTCTTAATAGTTGCTAAAGGGTGTACTCTATTATCCTCTTTTAAATTCATCCCCATAGAATGAGAATCATATTTCTCTCTAGGTGTTTCACCCTACTCACTTGTCATAGCCATTGAATCTATCTACTTTGGGTATTTTGCCCACATAGGTACCACCAGTTGTGGCCTCAGTGTGCATCCCCTTGGATAGTGAGGGTTCCCTCTATAAATAGGCCAATGGCCATGTTATCTAGCCCTGCATCTTGTGTAGTGAAATTCTCACCTTTTTCATTGCTACAGAGGTAAGTGTTCAGGATCAAGCTTGGGTTATGGTTGCCTTTCCTCTTATTGTTGATCTAATAGTACTTAAATTATCACCATTACATGTAGTATATGATAGATCCACATATTCACCATATTAATTATTTCAGGTCATGGGGTTTGTTTATTATCTCTACCATTTTCCCCATTGTTCACCATCTTTAACCTTATGTAGTTCTTTGTACTCTCTATAACCTGTAAAACCACATAGCTCAATGATAGGCATTCATCCTTATCATGGTTCTTTAAATAGAATAGCTAATCTTTCTTCCTTGCCAACATGATTCTTCATTCCACTGATGGGGAAGGTCATATGTTGTCATCTATTCCCTTAAATAGTCTTTCCACTTGAAAATGGCATGCCTAATTGTATTTTTGTGTAGACATGTACCCCTCAGTCCACCTAGCCATTTCGATAAAGTTGTCATATGTCATCATGATTTCCTTTTGTCGCCCTTGTCATCCAATACACATCTAATGTATTTAATTATTTTACATATTTTTATCCTTTTTAGCCTAATCATTATCTCATTTACCTTGATTTCCATAAATTGGCTTCCATCCCTATGTTGCTACAATGGTCATGCCTCTAAAATTGCCACTATTGCTAGTAATGGTAATTTATAAATCCTTATCATTATAGAAACTCTTCCATAAAAGGTAGGCCACTATGAATTTAGAATAATACATTCCCCTTCCTATCCCCTCTACCCTTTTATTACTACTAGCCCATTACCATGGGCTCTAAATTTCAAACCCCAACCATTGGCAATGCCTATTAGAACATGGTAGTCTTTTCTTTTGTGCCAAATGGAAGTTCATCCATAAGAAGGGAATGATCACCTTCTCCAAATATATAACCAATCTCCTGGGCCATGCATCTTCTTGTTGGTTATGCCAAATCTAGTAGAACCAATAAGGCATTGGTTCCAAGAAACTAGGATAGAGGATGCAAACATGATAGCCTTTCATCTAGCTTACCCATGCAACTCTTAGGTCAAACATGATCTATCCTCTATCCCTCACCATGATGTCAATTTTATACCTTGTATAATCTACTTAGCCATCAAATTAATTTTTTTTAGGTAGTCTCTTCACTACTTCCCTTAAAACTTGGCTCATAGCAATGATGAACCTTGGCTAAAATGACTATGTAGATCTTGATAAAAGCCCATTTCCTAAAACTCATCTCATAATGGTAGATGTTATCTCCAGGATTCTACCCTTGCATAATTTTAAAAGGTGTAACCTCCTCACAAAGGCACCTCTTCTTTATATTAGCTCCATTAAAGGTCATTTGTGGTGCTTAACTTTATGTTCCCTTCTAATTTATCTTACCCTGCCCATCTGTGTCTCCCATCCTACTAAATGTGGGATCATTATGTTAACTATTTACCAATATACACCATGAACCTTCATCATCAACTTCACCAAATCCCCAAACATATATTTTATAAAACCTTCTCCATCAACATAGACCAACCCATGTGGTCCATCAAATTAGGGTAGCCAATTTCAGCACCACTTTCCAACCCTAGTTGAAATACATTGGCCTAATGTCCATGGACTATGTAGGCACTACTTCACATCTAAAGGCAATTTGGCCACTAACAAATAATTATCCACCCCTCTTCCTTCTTATTAATTTCTATTTCTAATAATGCCCTCATGCTTAGGGCATCTTATATCAAGGAATCTTTGGATTTTTTCTAACATCCTTATATTTTAACATCACCTAATACTTCCTCTTTATTTTTCCCCAATTTTTGGGGGAACTACATTGGCTTGAGGTCTTTTTAGACTATGTAGGTAGCACTTAGTTACTAAGTTCAGCTTAGCCACATCCTTTATTTTTTTTCCCTTCTCACCTAAAATCTCTTCCTCCACTTCTCTACCTATCTCCTCACCACTTCCCTCCCTTCAACTTGTCAATCTCTTTTAACCACTTTTCCATCTTGTCAATATATTTTAACACAAGGATTTACAACCTTCCTTATTTCCCCCTATTAGATCCCATAAAGCCATCACCTACTCTTCTTCATTGGCCTCCCTGATACCTTTTCTTGTGCATGCTTTGTGGCTCACTTCCCCACCCACTTTTTTGCATTTTTTACCTCTCTCTCCACTTTTTACCAACCTTTCCCCCTATCTCCTTTGTCTTATTTTTACATCTTCATAATTTTTAATTGTCCTTGGAAATTTTTCACACCCTCTTCATCACTCTCATTTCCTCACCAATTCCATATCATAATGTGCATCTTGAAAGCTTTCTATTTCTTCTATTGCTACACTTTTTCTTTACGTGTACCACCATTCTCTATCATTTTACCACTCTTCCCACCTTTCCCATTTTCCATTCTTCTTGTTTATTTTATTTTCATCCTTTCATCCATTTGGTCTTATTTTTTTCATCCACAACTAGTTTGTACCTAGGTATTTATCTTTTGAGAAGCATTCCATGATTACCCCTCTTATTCTTATTAGTTATTTCCTTTTGCATTTCTCATTATCCTTTTCCTCTTTCCATCTTGGTACTCACTTATCTTTTGCATCTGTGTGATTATCTAGGCTTAATATCCCTGCTTCAATTCTTCCTTTTTCTTCTTATCATCCCTTATTTTCATCTCATGCCATTTCATTGTGTTCCCCTATTTATTCACCACCTCACCACTTTTCAACTTTTCAATCTCTTCTAATAATATAATTAACACATACCTTATATCTTTAACTTCTTATTCCCCCATCCTTCACTTCCCCTTGTTTTTCTTAACCCCTTTCCCATTTTCTATCTCATTCTCATCTCTAAAACCATCATTTGCTTTGCTTCATTGCTCCTCTCCTTGCTTATCATAACCCATGCTTACTTGTTCAAGATACCACCTACTTCTTCACTCTCCTAGCATCCTTTTTATGTCCTCATTTCACTCCTTTTTCCTCCCATTTCCTTTTCTTCCATTTCTTTCCTTGTTTTTCATTTTCATCACCAAACTATTTTTTCCTTGGTCTTTTTTTTAGACTTATTTTCAAACCCTTCCTAGCCACCCATATTTCTCATCCTCCTCTTACCCTTCATGATTATTACACTTCTCTCCCCATCCCTTTCAATTCTCAAATCTGTCATTCTTTAGTGCATCCCTCACTCCCCCATATTCTACCTTTTATTTTCCTTCTCTTTTCTTCATTTCATTTTTTACATCTCCCTTGATGACATTCCTTTTTCTTATCAACCTTATTTTTTTCCCTCCTATATGTCCATGCCTGGCTCCTTCCATCCTTATCCACCATCATCTTTATCTACAACCTCATTTTTTTTCTCTACCTATCTCTTCATCCATATCCTAGTCCACCTTCACCTTATCCCTTGTTGGATCTACTTTATTTTCTCCCATTTAACCTCTAACTCCTTAAAGTGAAATCAACAATTGTACCACTTTTACATAAATATCCTTGTATACTTATTTGTGTCCTCCATGCCCTTGATTTAATGCACAAACTTTGGTTAGGTTCATTACTTCAGGTGCATCCCTTTCTTCCTTTAATTCCTTTGCATTTTGAGCTAAGATCCTCTATTTTGTCCCTCTCTAGCTATTCCCTTCACCCTACTTATCACCTTTTTCCCTTTTAAACCCTCTACCCATTTTGATCTTATATGATCACAACGTATATCATGTTATGGTCTCAAATGTCTTCCATTCAACTTTGGTTTACTATGAGATATATACTGATCTTATAGCTCTCTAACACCATTGACCAGGCCTACATGCTCATATGACCAACAAGTGAGCTTGAGCACCGCTAAGCCATTAGGATGAATATTCCTTCCCCACACCCTTTGGTCTTGCCTATTTCAAACCTCTTTTACTCTGACCTTCAGAGATGTTAGAATCAAAATTAAAACCACCTTCAACTAGAAGATTTGGGGTACCCACATGTGTATTTTATTTATACCCTCTCACATGACCTACCTCCCAACCAATAATTTCCCTTTATTCTCCCCACCTAGCCTACATCTTCATATTCACTATAATAGCCCTACTCTTTAATCACATTCCCCCCAATAACCTTCTTTTTCAACTCCCAAATCTATATGTCTTTGTACATTCTTCTTATATTTTCCCTCTCTATTTTCTATTTATACCATTTATTTTCCTTCCTATTTCAACCTACTCCCTCATTTAATTAATATTATTATTCACCTTGCTCCATATTAAAAAAACCCGTAGATTCTTTCTCTAAATTCTCTTAAAACTCATTGCTTAATTATTTTTGGGCCCCACTCGCTCTAAGGTTAAGGGTTCAATTCTTCACCATTTCTCATTTATCCATTTTGCTAATTTGCTTCCTTGAGTCATTGAATAATACCCTTCCATAACATGTTAATGACATTGGTGTGAATTGTGCACAATGTCAACTTATTTGGATGGTGATGAAAGAACATGTTGGGTTATCATGGCAATTCGAGTAGTGCCATATTTTATAAAGCTTTGTAAATCATATTTCTCCCTTTTTTTAACAAATGGTGGCAAAAATTTCATGCTTGAACCTAATTATCCATGGCTATATATTTATTTTGCATAGTTGAAGCAATCATCTAATTGCCTCCTAAGTAATCTCATCCACCATTTATAAAAAACTAATCAGTAAACTATTTTAAAACCATATGTTCCACCCTTTGGAGCTTCCCTTTCTCCAACATATTTCTACTAGACCTAGCTACATGATACATCAAATTGGGGAAACCAAGTTAACCAACACTCCCCACCTCAAAAGAACTACATGAGGCCTGAAGTTTATTTTAGACATTATGTCCATGGAACTATATAGGTAATGTCTAATTTCCTAGTGCATATAGAGTCTACTCAAACACCCCATTCCAACCAACCAACCCACTTGCCCACATCTACCTTGACATTGGCCATTTTTGACTTGACCTTTTTGTATGTTTTATGATGACCTTGCCTTGGTCCTTCTAACTACACCAACTACGCTTTCCATATTAAAATTTTTACACCCCACCTCATGTGTAACTATACCATTTTTATTATTTTGTAGGAGCACTTCCTACCTTGTATACCTATGAACAACATCGACCTTATCTAGATGACTTGATAGGCTTAATCTGATCAACTATGACTAATGTTATAGACTAGTTACCCTATCATATTCCCATCTAGAACCTAACCTTACTCTTATCAACATTGGTAGCTTTAGTCTTTTCACAATCTTGAATATCATACTAAGTCACATTTTTTGAACCCATTAGCATTTCACATGCCCAACTACCTTGTGGCACCACCTAGTGTCTCCTCACCAACTGCTAATCAAACCTACAACCAATTTGGCCTTTCCTCATCTACTCTCAATTTTATGGGGAACACCTCCTCCCATATTTAGAGTACCTTGAACTTTGACAAAGTGATTCATTTTTGTTTTACATTTTGTTAATTCAAAGCCACATAACAAAAAAGGGTAAAATGTAGACACTAGAAAATTGCACACTTACAATTTTTTATGACTAAATTCCTCAAGACCCCCTAAAGGCCCCCTAAACCTTATTAAACCTTAACCAACACCTCTTAACCTAACCAAATCACTATTATCCTATTCACATAATATTATTTAAAAATCCTATTTGAAAGTACTATTCACTATCACTATTCACTATGGGACCCACTAGCACCATTCATGATGACATGGCAATGACATGGAAGGTTATTTGGTAGGTGATATGGTAAGTGACATGTCTTGGAAGTGAGGTGGCTTGATGTGGGACATCATACCCCACCTAGGACCCTTTTCTAAGGTGCTTAATGACCTCATCTCATCATTATAAGGGTACCCCATTGAAATATAGTGAATTTACCCTTAAGGGTCCATCATTAAACATGCATTTTTCCTTCACACATGAGAATGGCCTTAAAAATGAGATACCTACCTAGTTATTGCTTTAGAAAAGACAAAGGGCACCTAATTTTGAATTTTTAACCCAAATGAGATACCCATGATCAAGGTGGGAATCCCACCAGCCTCATATTTTGACTCATTCATACATCCACAAGAAAAATGGTATCACATTTTGTGTTCCATCTCTTTAAGTTATTATATGAAGATAAGAAAGGGTGGTGAAAAGTCTTTGGCCTCATTTATACCCATGTGCATGATTCTCATTCAAAATTGGATTCATGTGCAAGGTGAGAGACACACCAACCCAAATGGGAGACCCATGATCAAGGTGGAAATCCCACCACCCTAATATTTTGACTCATTCATGCACCCATATGGAAAATGGTTCCGTATTTTATTTTCCATCTCTTTAAGTTCTTGGATGAAGACAAGAAAGGGTGGTGAAAAGTCTTTGGCCTCATTTATACCCATGGGCATGATTTCCATTCAAATTTGGATTCATGTGTAAGGTGAGAGACACACCAATGCAAATGGGAGACCTATGATCAAGGTGAAAATCCCACCAAACTCATATTTTAACTCATTCATGCACCACATGGAAAATGGTGCCATACTTCTACTATTCCCTCTTTTGGCATGATTCTTCATAACAAATGCTATAAATACCCCCCTCTCCTTCACCCAAGGTTAAGTTTTAAGTGAGTATTCAGTTATTAACATATTTTTTTAGGTATTTTAAGGAGTTAATCATTTTGGAGTTCATCCACATCTTAGAATAAAATAATTCAAAGCAATGAAGCTCTGCCAAAATTACCTCAAGACATCTTCAACATCATCATAAACAACAACAACATTCTTTTTCAAACTTGGAAGGTAAAATTTGATTTTGTTTCTTCAATTTTACTTTATCATCCCCTTGGATTTTTAGTATTTTCATGCCCACTTATCTATTTTCTCCCTTTTTCATTTCATTAGCTCAATCCATTTTCTCCCTTGCCATCTTTTATCCATTAACACCTTTGTCATTTTTACCCTCCTTATCCTCTTCCCCTTTTTACATCTTAATTAATTACCTTCTTGCCTCATCAACCAGTCACCCATTTATCCCATTTGAATCTTTACCTTTTTATTACATTAACCATTTATCAACCAACCAAACCACTTTTCTTTAATTCCTTGTTAAATTTCTAAACCAAAACCATAGCCTTGTCTTGACTAATTTTTTTCATTTGTTGCTTTATTTAGTCATTGTTTTAAAATAACTTATCTTTCTTGTGTTAATTTAGTTATTTGTTGTTATTTACTTGTCTTTAATTTTAGTTATTTTTTTTAAAATACAAGTATATTTCCTTTTTATTCACAAACTTAAGTTTTAAAGTAGGTAGATTAGCAGCCTCGTAGAAAGCTTTCGCTTATAGGATCTAGCTCAAGCTAAGCAATCCACCCATTTACTTATATAACTAAAAAGTTTTGTAGTAGTGATTTATTATTTTAGGTAGTTATTCCCTAACCAAAGAGGAGTTATACGTGCACATTCAATAAGTATTCTTCTACACACCCTTCTTAACTAGTTTCTTCTTTTCACACTTAAGAAAAAGCAAAAAATAGACAAAAATAGTAGGATTTTGTCGAAACATATGTTGATTTATGGATTTGCATGCATCATCAGGGTTCAATATCAAAAAGACAACAAGGAAATATAGACACATGTGACTTTACTATCTTTTTTCAACAAATATGTGTAGGTTAGTACTACCTAGTAAATAGTATCAACCAATGATACTAACATGATCTTATAGAACTAACTTAGGATAAACCTTAAATTAGTTCTAGAACTAGATGAACCAAAGGTTGTTTTTCCCTAATTTTCACTTTCAAAACATAATCATAGTTAAATAGTGAACAAAATATAAGTATCATCATATCTTTAATACTTTCCATTTATATCGCATGCCCTTGTCAAATTAGATAAATCAATCTCAGTATTTTACATTTAGGTGTATGTTTGAATGCTATATATATTGATCTAAATTATGTATACACTTCATTTTAATCATTTTCATGTCTAAAATATAATCAAGAGTGAATTTTGTAATCACATGTAAATTTTTAAAAAAAACACCACTGGACCTAATTTACCTACACAATTATTGTTTTAATCTAAAATTATAATGACACATACTTAATTGGTCAAATGGATCATATTGCATCATTAATCCTATTTAGTGCATCTCTAATCAATTCAATTCTTTTCAAATGTCTTCATAGGATAATTAAGTGAATATTTGATTGACAAATTAAACATTACAAATTTTACCATTCCTGTAATTACTAATTAATCACCTTGATTAATTAGTCTAATCATTCCTCTAATATAAAATTTCATGATTTTAGAATTATCCATTTTCCTAAAATCAAAATTAAATTATTGCCTCACATCGGTGATGTCACTTGAGGAAATCAATGGGAAAGGGGAGTGAAAGCAAACTCTTACACCCCTCTTACACATTCTTCCTCCTACACACTTCAAGAGGACTAATGACTAGAATTTTCTTCCAACATGACTTCCACACTTTAAAAGACCTTAAATTTAATATCTTACACATTCCATTTGTGTGATCATGAGTTTAAGAACTCATCATCCACCATTGATCTTTATCTTAAATCAATGGTTCACAAACATCCAAATAATTTGTAAATAAAAGGGTCTTTGACCATTATAGACAAACTTCTTCATGAAAACTTACTCTAATAAATTATACAAGGATTTTCAATCAATTCTCATGCTAGCCAATCAAATTCAAAAATCATGTGTAGATAAGGAGAGGTGCTTCCCACATGCAAAATCAAGCATTACCAAATACTCCATAGCCTACAAGCCAAACTCAACATATTAAGACCCATTCTCCAAATAAATTTTATAAGGAGGTATAGATTTTTTTTTCTAATGTGCATTTTTTTTCTTTTTCTCAATATAGCTCAACCTAAGGATTAGGCTTGAGATCTTAGTTATTCAAGTTTGTTTTGATTTTATTTACTAACGGATTGACTAACCTTTCTTAGATTTCTAATATACACCATAACATGCTTGGTGGGACTCGACACACCCCAAAAGTTATTTTAAACCATTATCATTATTATAATTACTAGAATTAACCTAGTAACTAGCTTAATTCACCTATTTTTCATCATAAAGGTGTTAATTTTTACTTCAGGTGAAATCAAAGAAATTAACTTGCTAAATAATGATTTTACCCTTTAAAACAATGAATTTTCCCTACCTATTAATGAATTTAACCTATTAATCAATGAATTCACTCTTTTAAACTTTATATTATGTTTTGTTTTTAGGTTGTGAAATCAACAAAATTACTCTAGAATTAGTGAATTTGACCTACTAATTGATGAATTCTCCCTTTTATATTTTTTGTTTGTTTTTTTAGTAGGTTATGGAATTGGTGAAATTATTATAAATCGATAAAATTATCATATATTAAATGAATTTAATATGTTAATTGATGAATTAACCATTTATGCTTTTTTATCTATTTTATGTGTAGGTTTTAGAATTGATGAAATTACTCTAAAATCAATGAAATGGCTCTGTAATCAGCAAATTCAGCATGTTAATAAGTGAATTCTTCCTTTCTTACTTTTTATTCTATTCTATTTTTTAAAAATTGGTGAAATTAATATATAATCAGTGAAATCACTCTATCATTGGTGAAATTGATTCTGCCTACATATCGGTAAAATCACCTTTTTGAAAAAACTTGAGACCTTTAAAGATAGATTTATTACCTATCTTAAACTTCTAATCATTTATTTTGTAGGACCTTTATTGAAAAGAGTATTTTTGATTATATGAAAAATAATTTATTTATTTATGCATATTGATTTGGGTTCAAAATGAATTCACATTTTCATTTGGGTTATAAGTAAAACTTGTTTATTTTACAAATTTATTTCCTTTCATAGAAGTTTTTGGTTCTTACTTAAGTGTCTTGTGGGGTTATTTTTCATGTATGCTCTCCCCTTTTTGGTGATTCATAAATTTAAAGTTCTTATTTTCTTTATTTCCTTATTTTTTTGGCAACATAGGGTGGAGTTTGTAACCTTCTCATTAGTCTTAGGGGTGTGTTGACTAGGAAGTTACATCCTAGCATTGTACCAACCCTATTATCCAATGTTTTATATAATTAAGGTTACATCAATGGTATCTTAGTTGAAAGGTCCCTCAAAGCTTGATTTTTATGGTATCACTTCAATAAAATCTTACGGTTAGAGTGGTTGTGAAGGGACTAGACCCTTTAGCCAATGGCTTGTTAAATTTCAACATCTAATTGATGGATTTATTTTTCCCATGTTGTTTCCAAAATCAGCTTAGCTCATTTTTGGGAACAACCCCCTAAAAATCTTGTCCATTTCATCTTTTGTCTCTCTAAATTTGTTTTTGAGACGGGTTTTTCTCATTCTCATCTTGGTCCAACTGTACCATTCAAAATTCATAACATCTTTTCATCACATTTTCCCTAAAACATGGAAATCATTATAGTCTCGATGCGTTTAGAGGACTAATATCTGCCTTTTCCAGAGTTGGTGTTTTTCTTTCATTTTTGTGCATAGGTAGCAATTTTTGCTGCTAGTGTATTTTACCTTTGAGATACAAGGGCAGGAAATTTTGCCGCCCCTACATCTTGACCTACATGGGCAGCAATTTTTTCCGCCCATGCATTTTTTTCATCACACATGTAGGAGCAACAAATTTTGCTGCCCCTACATGTCACTTTCCATTTTCTTAGTGCAAGGGTAGTGATTTTTGCTGCCCCTGCACTGTCTCAGTTTTCATGCACAGCATTTATTGCCACATATTCAGGGTTGTTGGGGTCATTTTTACCCCATTTATTCTAACTTTCACCTTGTTTTTCTTCATTCCTCCTCCTTTCCTCCTTCCCTCTGCCTCTAGACGATCCAGTAAACAAGTGACAGTGTGTTTTAGTGGATTTAATCTTGCAACACGCGTGTTCTTCCTAGGTACATTTTGTATTTGGCCTTATTTATTCATCTAGGTTAGTTTGCTTCCATTTTTGTCTTTCTTTCTTTTCCTTCCATGTTAGTCAATGCCCTCCCTTCTTGCCCACAAATTTTTTTGCCCAAACCTCGTTTGTTTAAAAAGGCATGATAGGGTGGTGAATTTTGCCACCCATGTCTTCTTCTAATTTAAACCTATGTAGGTGGTGAATTTCACCACTGACACAGGCTAAACCTACACGGGCAGTTAATTTCACCACCTGTTCACCTTCCTTCTTTATTACCTATGGGGGTGGCAAATTTTGCCGCCCATGTAGGCTGAACCTGTGGGGGCAGAAAATTTCACTACCCACGCATTGCTCTAATCATTCTTCATGCAAAGGCAGTGAATTTCACCGCTCATGCATTTTTATTTTAATTTTCACTCTGGAGGATTTTTCCTCCTTTTTGTTCTTCCCCTTTTTTCCTTGTTTTTTGACCCAATTTCCAACCTGGCCCTGCTAAGTGCCCTTCTTTGGTCATGATCACCCAACATGTGAATTCCCTAATTTTCTCACTGTTCCCTAATTACACGATCATGATTGTAGTACTCTCTAAAGATTCCTACTCATCAGCACCCGCTTGACTGAGGCCAGTTCCAATGTCTAAAACTTTTCCCAAAAAGTTAAAGGCCATGAAGTACAAGTACCAGGGCATCTTCTCAATCACTTTGATCACCTCTAATGTTGATGACATTAGAGATACAGAGATTGACCATGTGGATATGGCTGAGTTCATGACCCAAACCAAGGCAACTAACTTGAGATCTAAAATGAGGAGGATCATTGAAAGTAACATTCATCTAGTTGATGCTTTCTCGGTGGCAACACATCATACAGAGTTTATCTTCCAGTGCACCCATTTCTACAACAAAGATACAAGATCAATCTTAGATGCCAGTGGCAACATAATAATTTGGCTAGATCCCAAATTTATTGATAAAGTCTTCATGTGCCCTCCTACTATCGAAGTGATGAAGATTGACTTCATAAAAGCACAGAAGGAGTATGACAAGGACCCTAAGAGGGCAAAGAAAGTAATGAATAATATGTGGCTGAAGGTCCCCATAACTAATTTATCTAGATGGCTGTGGAACTTCCCAAGGAGCGATTTCATTAAAAAAGTTGGTGACTTGATCACCCTTCTCAACAGAGTACAAGGCCTCCCGTCTTCCTCACAGTTCCATGAGTGGATGTACCCATTTATCAGGATCATCCTCCAAGGTAAGCAAGTCATCTTTTAGGGTGAACAGATCAGTAATGCCCTTCACGAGTAACTGACTAAGGTATAAACTTCTTCAAAGTTCTATATGAATTCATACCTTGTGTACATAGCTGCCTCAATGCAAACCTTTCCAGGTTTGACAACTGAAGGGGATAGAAAGACTACCCCAGTCTACTCATATTACCCCCAGTTAATGCTTCAAGGATCAATCTGCCATTTTAAAAGGGTAAATGATGCCTTTTTGCCATATTTTTATGCCTCTTTGACCCTCATCTTGAATAAAAGAGAGTATTTGATGAGGCTTGGATGGTTGTCAATGACTATGGTTGTATGTTCCTTTAATTTCCCACCTTCTATTATCTTCAAGTTGGCTTTTTCCAAGGCTATCCCTATATGCTCCCCAAGTTTCTTTTTGATAAGTTAGTTCTAATGGAGCTATGTAGATAAATGGATATCGTACATACTAGGCAGATGGAGCTAAAAAGGCCAGGGTTCAGGTTTCCCATTGAAATTGGCAAATACTTTATCTTGACAGTAGCCAAAGCCAAAGTCATGGAAACAGAGATGCAGCTGGTCACTATGAATCAATTCAAGAGAAGGGACAAATTTGACTATAGGGGTGTCAAGGACATGATCAAATGAAAGACTCAATTTCATGAGCCTATGATCAAAGACATTTGGGTAGACCTAAGAACAACTAAAGAAATCAAGAGGATGGATTATAGCAGGCTGACCCTGGAACAAATTGAATATTTGGGGCTTGCAGATATTCCCTCCAACTTGGTCGATGATAGGAGCATTATCAACAGTAGGTACCTGGTTGAGAAGATTGTTGACTCCCCTCTTCCTCTAATTTAGTGGTCTCAAAAAGAGCTAACTTCTCTGAGGAAGAGATTTGAGCCAATATTGGCTAACACCAATGATTGGTTAGTAGCCAAAGGGATCATACTGAAAGAGTTTATTACAGGATCAGAGGCTGAGTTTCAAGCAGAAGTGAGAAAGAAGGTAGAAAATAAGACCAAGAACAAAGGTGATGTTCCTTCCCCATCTAGGCCTCACAAGCCTAGAATCATCTTTATTTCTAAAAAATCAAAAGTTACTGAAGAGCCAGAATCAATGGCTAAGGGAGTTGAAAAACAAAGCTCCCAAGAATAGGTAGCTCAACAAATGGAGTTAGATGACAGGATTTCAGAATAGTAAAGGGCTGAACCTCTGCCTTCCCAAGAAGGGGCATGACCGCTTGAAAATGTCTCTCCTTCTCCACTTTAATCTCCTGTGGCATCTCCTTCACCTCTAACTCCTATCAGTGTTCCTTCTTCTAGAGCCACCTCTCCTCTTAGAGTTATATTTAGCAATCCTCAGGTCACTTCTAGAGATACTCTTCGCCTCCTCTGGATCTATTCCTAGTTTGGCATCTCCTTCCTTTAATTTGGGAGAAAGTTCTACCTTTGATCAATCAATAGCTGGTATGGTTTCACCTGGTACTCCTACTACAACCACTGTTACTACTAGCAGTGTAGATGTTACCATGGTAACACCAGTTGTGATAACTATTGCCATAGTAAGTACTCCTCTCTTGCCTTGGATGTTAGCATTCATGCCTAAAAGAAAGAAGTTAGCCATCTCTCTAGATGACTTTGATTTTAGCAAGATAGTGTTGGTGAAAGCTATGGCTCCTAAGAGGTCAAGGATCCTCTCAAAATTGGTTGAGGAAAAGGGGCATATATTTCTATAAATAGCTAGGCCTCTGTAGGATGCAACCCTTGAGGGTTTTGACATGAGCAGCTATTCCATCTCTCATGTTAAACTTGGAAAAGTTACTCACAAAGGTGTGAAAAGTGATCTACAGTCTGCAATGGATATCATGGTTCAAAAATTTGATAGAGAAAAGGAGATGAAAGATTATTATAAGGCCAAGATGGAGCAATTAATGGCAATAATAAGGAAATTCACTCTTCCCCCTGAAGTGGTGACTCCAGAGGCCTTCTCTATAGATGACCCTATCATTCAAAAGGCAGAGAAAACCTACTTGAAAGAGAAAGTACTAGAGGATTACGTTGAAAAGATGCATACTCAGGGAGTTTCCTTACTTATGGAGGTTGTAGAAAAGATAGACAAGATGAAGAAGGTGAGGGCAAATTTAGATAACCTTGTCTCTCTTATCTCTCAGGACATTGACAGTATAGAAAAATATCTTAGCAAGTGGAGGGAGATGAAGGATCTAAATAAAAGCACCTTGATATCTATCAACATCATTTCTAGCAAAGATTCCTATGTTGAGATCAAGGAGTCACTGATATACAAGATACAAGTACTTAAAGAGTTGATTTAAGATCTCAAATCTTCCAAGGATGCTAGTGAGAAGAGCAACACAGGCATGTTGAATAGACTGGAATAACTACCTTGCAACCTCACTTCCAGGGATAACTAATTTTTCTCAGTTGAAGAAATGATCCAAGGTTTCAAGGGTATGATTCAAAGAGATTCTGAAGAGAAAACCTTCTCAATGACTTCTGTGGATAACATTTTAGATACTCAGTTAACTCTAGATAATCTAAGATCCAAGTTAACCAGTCATGCTAAGGCAATCATAGCATTGAAGGATGCTTTAATTAGAGGTAGGGTCATCTTCAAGAACATCATTGCGCCAGATAGTATAGGAATTTAGGTATCCATTGCTATGTACGATGCTCATCTGAAGAAGTCTGGCAGCAAGAGTTGAAACTTTTTCCCCTTCTTCTTTTCATGCACTTTTGTCATGTAAAAGTGCATGCAATTTTGTAATGTTTAATTACATGTAAAAATTCCAAAAAAATATCTCAAAGTCAAAGATGAGTCATCTTTTACTAAGATATTTTTATATTTTATTATTTTCTAGTTTTTGAGAGTTTCTCCCTATATATAGTGGAGACCTCTTTTATAAAAGGATCTTCGATAATTGAGAGCAAAAACTCTACCAAAATTGAAACACTTCTTGAGACTTTGTGCTCAATTTGTAAATCATATTTTGTTGAACGAATGAGAAGCAGATTTATTTCATACTTTGTGTTGAAGTTATCTACGTTATTTAGGAAACAGTTCTTATGTCCTCTTTCCTGATAATCTCTTATTTGTTTGATTTAATAATCAAAGTGGGTGTGTTGATATTATCTGAGGGCACCTCTAAAAGATAAAAGAGTGACTTTGAGCTACTTTTATCTTTGTGATTCTTTTATTTTTTGTAGTTTTAGGCAAAGACTTTGTGCTTTGTTTCACTCTACGGTTACACATATTCTGAATCAGTGAAGGAGACAACATAAGATTTTGTGCTTACGTGGGTTTTTTGTGACCTTTGTTACTTACTTCAAGTGATTTTCTGCTCTACGCTGGATACCATTCCTGAAAGAAGAGGAGTGTTTTTGGCCAACGACCAAAACTTCTCTCTCTTTTTCCATGTACATCACCTCTGAAAAAAGAGAGGTGGATGCTATTTTACCACCCCAAGTATTATTTTCTACTTAATTATATATACATATAACATATAAATAGTCATAGGAAACCTCCCCTTGATGAGAGGAGAGATTTACCTCGTCTAGATCTGGTAAACCCACACTTTTCATGGCATAAATCTCCCTGTGTTGTGGTTGATATACCTATTTTGTCATCATTTAGTTGATGACAAAATATTCACCCAACAGCCCATATACCACAAGGTATATAGGGACCATTTGAAAAAATAATTAAAATTTTTTAAGACCTTATTTTCTATGAAACATCCATTGATGTAAGGATGTAAAGGTAATATCCTTCAAAAATTACCTTTCTCATAGAAACCTTTTGAGATAAGGGTGGGATGAAAAACCCCATTGATAATTCCAATAATTTATTTAAAGAATCATAAATTTTATAACCCTCTCTCAAGGTAACTATATTGAAGGTTTGAATAGATGTGATACAAACTTGTGTCGGTAATTAGAATTGCCTTGTAATGTTTGTGTTGTTGCTTGATTTTGATGGTTGTGTTGAATCATTCTTTATACTTAAAACCAACTAAAACAAAACAAGTAAAAATCCAAACCATTTTTATACACACACAAAAATTCATTACTCAACTAGAATTCTAGGTCAAACAAAATTAATATTTCAAACTTGGTCCAAATACTTCCATTTCTTGTCTAAATTGCTTCATTAAGCTGCCCAAGTCAAAATAAAAGCCTTGTCCTAAACCAAATTACCAAGTTCAAACCAATTCAAAAATAGGAACAAAGTTTCAAATTATTATCCAATTTGTGTTGTTATACCATTCATTTTAATTCATACTTGTTGAGGAAACTTTGACCCCAAGTCAAAATTGGTCACCCACTTTAGGTTTGAAATCCATAGGATTTTCAAATGTTTTTTATGGTTTTGTCATGATCTTAAATGGTATTTAATAGTTATGTGTGATCATATTTGCCCTTGTATATCATTGTCCATGTTTTGGTCTTATGTTCACATGCCTAGTCTTATGGGTCAATCTCAAGGTCTTAAAATAGTAAAACAAGGTCAAAGTTTTAATTTGGTTTAGGGACATTATAAAATATTATTTGGATTTCTTTCATATCATAATACCATGATCTAACTTTTGTTTGACTCTCATATGCAAAAATCAAATTTTGGCCACCTTTTGGCCCATGTGGAAGAGTCAGATGTACCATTCCAAGAATAAAAAATTTAAATAAGATTTTAAATGTCCTTAATGTTAGAAATTAGTCATATTATGTTAATGGGTAGTTAGATTCTGATAGCATCTATAGTTCAATGCTTAATCTTAGAAAATGACACTTTACAATCACTTATATGACTTTGTAAGATCAATTTTTAGTTATAAATGGTTTTTACGTGTCTTTTGGACTCCATAAGATCATTTTATAGCTTTGGAGAAATTTTCATGTCTAATTGACACTCCATACACATTTTCTCCTCCATTGCTACCTTCACAAGCTTAGGAAGGCAAATTTGAACTAAATGTTATGACCGACAGAGAGAGAGAGAGAGAGAAAGAGAGAGAGAGAGAGAGAGAGAGAGAGAGAGAGAGAGAGAGAGAGAGAGAGAGAGAGAGAGAGAGAGAGAGAGAGAGAGAGAGAGAGAGAGAGAGAGAGAGAGAGAGAGAGAGAGAGAGAGAGAGAGAGAGAGAGAGAGAGAGAGAGAGAGTTTAGTCCATTATTATGGTTCCTAGTATTATTGAAATCAACATCATTAGTTTTTAGATTTATGGCTTCTAATTTATGATAGCATGCTTAGAGTGACAACATGTCACTATGGTTTATCCATCTGAGAGGGAGA
>JARHVA010007782.1:5000-22500 GCA_037957365.1 Torreya grandis
ACGTCAGTCCCTGTCTATCTGCACATGACTGACATTGGCTGATCCATAACTAACATCGGCAGCCTCTGGTTGATCCCTGACCGATGTCAGTGACTATATAAATATAGCAACCTTGCATTTGCTCATTGGTGAAGCTTTTAGCTCCACACCTCAACAATCTCCCACTTGGAGATAAACAGCTGAACCTGTACCTATACAGCAACATATTCTAGCTTCTCCATCTTCAAGCTCAATCTTGAAGACCAACAAAATTTGAATGAAGATTCAACTTCTCCTTTGTTACCAGCTTTGTTAACATATCAACAAGGTTCTTATCTGTATGGATTTTTTCTAGCTTCAACTCACCATCCTCCAAAACCTGTCTAATGAAGTGGTACCTAAGCTGTATATGTTTGGTTCTTGAATGAAAGGCTAAATTCTTGCCAAATGAATTGCACTTTGACTGTCACTGTATAATCTGTAACTCTCTTGCTCCTTTCCCAACTCTTCCATGAACTGTGTCATCCATATCATTTCCTTACTAGCCTCTATGACTGCAATGTATTCTACCTCTATAGTAGACAAGGCAACAACCTTCTACAATTTTGAAATCTAGCTAACCGCCATTCCACCAATAGTGAAAACATAACCTATGGTGCTTCTCCTACCATCCAAGTCACCTGCCATATCTGCATCTGCATATCCATGTAGAGAAGTGTTTGACCCTCCATAGCATAAATTCCTATTGCTAGTCCCTCTCAGAAATCTGAGAATCCATTAAACTGCTTTCCAGTGTTCCTTCCCTAGATTGACCATAAACTTACTGACAACTCCCACTGCTTGGGCAATATCAGGTCTAGTACATACCATTACATACATTAAGCTCCCAACTGTGGAAGCATATGGAACTCTACTCATGTACTCCACCTCATCATGTGATTTAAGACACTGTTCTTTGCTCAACTTGAAGTGTCCAGCCATAGATGTGCTTATCGGTTTTACATCCTGCATATTGAACCTCTCCAACACCTAGTTCACATAATCCTCTTGAGACAAAATCAAACTGTGATTTTTCCTATCTCTCTTAATACTCATGCCAAGGATTTTCTTTGCTGCTCTTAAATCCTTCATGGCAAATATGTGAGCTAATTTTACCTTAAGCTCAAAAATATCCTGCATGTGTAAACCTACAACCAACATATCATCTACATACAGCAACAGGATAATATATCTACCATTATCCAATCTCTAAAAATAAACACAATGGTTAGATTGATATCTACTAAAACCATGCCAAGTCATAAACCTATCAAATCTCAAATACCATTGTCTAGGAGCTTGCTTAAGACTAATAAGCTTTTCTTCAAGCTGCACACAAGTTTTTCCTTATCTTTGACCTGAAAACCCTCTAGCTTATCCATATGTATTTCTTCATCCAAATATCCATGAAGAAACACTGTCTTAACATCAAGCTGCTCAAGATGTAAATCCTCAATAGCAACTAAAGACAATACAATCTGAATAGAAGTCATTTTTACTACAGGAGAAAAAATTTCACCAAAATCAATACCTGGTTTCTGTGCAAATCCCTTTACTACCAACCTGGCCTTATGTCTCATTTGTCCATTCTCACCTTCTTTTAACATGTAAACCCATTTGTTCTTTAGTGCTCTCTTTCTAGCTGGCAACTCAACCAAATCCCACGTTTGGTTCTCTTTCAAGGAATTAATCTCCTCATTCATGCCAAGCTCCCATTGTTTTCAGGATTCTACCTACATTGCCTCATCAAAACTCTCTGGTTCTCCACTATCAGTGAGCAATAAGTAGAATAATGAAGGGGAATAATGAATTGGAGGTTTACTTACCCTTTCTAACCTCCTCATGGGCATTTGAGACTCATTAACTGCATCTTGTCCACCCAAATTCTATGTCAGTGATAGATCTCAGTCATCTCCAAGTCTGTACCTGACCGGCATCGATTCCACCAAACCGATGTCAATTCCTGTGTGACTGATGTCAGTTACTATCTGACTGACGTCAATTTTTATATGACTAACATTAGTTCCTTCTTGACTGATGTTGGTGTCTGTGTTTTCCTGTAAGTGATTATTCTTTCCCGTGAGCTCATTTTGGATCATCACCTCATCCAAATCAACATTGCTCTACTCAAAATTATTTAGCTTCTTGAGCTGATCATTATACATCACCTTTTCATTGAAAACAGCATCATGGCTTCTAATAATTTTGTTAGTTCCTAGATTCCACAACCGGAATCTGAAATCTTTAGAGCCATAACCAATAAAAGTGCACCTCATATATTTAGCATCTAGCTTATTTCTATTTTCCTTGTCAACATGCACAAAAGCTTCAAAACCAAAAACTCTAAGAAATGAATGATCTACCTTTTTACCTATCCAAGCCTCTTCTGGAATTCCACCATCCAGAGTAGTAGAGGGTCCTCTGTTAATCAGGTAAACCATAGTATCTACAGCTTCTACCCAAAACTATAAGGGCAAACCAGCATGCAACTTCATACTCTGTGCACACTCCAATATTATTCTATTCATCCTTTTAGAAACTCCATTTTGCTGAGGTGTCCTTGGAACCATCATTTCCCTACATATTCCATTCATAGAATAGTATCTATTGAATTTATAGATGTAGTACTCACCACCATTGTCTAATCTAAGACACTTTAATCTCAAACCTGTTTCATTCTCAACCAAAGCTTTCCATTTCATAAACATGTCAAAAACATCAGATTTCTTCTTTATGCAATAGACCCATACCTTTCTTGTAGAATCATCAATGAAAGTAACATAATACTGTGATCCTCCAATAGAAGCTACCTGAGCTGGTCCCCACATGTCTATGTGAACAAGCTCCAACTTGTGCTTCCTCTTTGTTGACCCAATTTTGAGAAATCTCACTCTCTTCTATTTTCCAAAAATACAATGTTCACAGAAATCTAGATCTATGCTTTTCAAATCTGAAAGCTTACCTTTTGACTTAAGAACTTTCATTCCCTTCTCACTCATGTGGCCAAGCCTACAGTGCCACAACTTTGCATCCACATCTAAAGTAGATAATATAGAAGGAGAATAATTAGTAATATAATTACATAAATTTAGAGTACCTACTCTCTTACCTCTAGCTAATACAAGTGCACCCTTGGTAACCTTCCAAGATTCAGTTGTGAGAGTTACTCTACAACCCTCATCCCCCAACTTTCCTACAAAAATTATATTCCTCTTCAAGATGGGTACATGCATGACATCTTTCAACACCCATGTGTTGCCATTCTACAATTTAATCTGCACTTTTCCTTTGCCAACAATTTTACAAGGCTCATCATCCCCTAAATAAACTATTCCAAAATCTTCCTGGACATAATCATTGAAATATTCTCTATTTGGGGTAGCATGGAAAGAGGCACCAGAATCTAAAACCCAAGACTCTATTTTATTATCCAAAAAAAATATAAGAGCATCTTGTGCAACAATACCTACAACTTTTGCTTCTTCTTTACCTTCATGCTGATTTTCTTCTTTAACCAGCAACCAACAATCTTTCTTTGCATGCCCTATCTTTCCACAATTCCAGCAGGTTATTTTTCTTCCATTTTTGGATTTGGATCTACCTCTCATCTTTGAATTAGACCTTGATCTCCCTTGCTTGCGCTTCTCTTTTTACCTTCCCCTGCTTTCAATACTTAAGGCATTACCTGATGTTTCCCTTGTGCTTTTCCTATGAGTTTCTTCATTCAAGATTACACTAACAACATCATCTACTTTCAAGATATTTGTAGCAGATGTAGTATTACTAACTGCCATTACCAAGCTATGCCAACTTTTAGGTAAAGAGCATAAAATTAAGAGAGCATTAATTTCATCATCAAAAACTATTTTGACTGAATTTAAATGATTTACTATTGCATGGAAATTATTAAGATGACTAGATACCGATCCACCTTCCTGCATTTGCAAATTAAATAATTACTTCATAAGATATACCTTATTTGAAGCTGAGGGCTTTTCATATAGATTTGCTAAAGTATCCATTAACTCTACCGTTGTCTTTGCCTGTGATAAGTTAGAAATCACAAAAGATGCCAGGCTCAACCTTATGGATCCCAGAGCCTTTCTATCAAGAACATTCCATTCTTCATCTTGCATATCTGTGGATTTGATTGAAACCCCACCCAATGGTAAGTACAGATCTTTTTGATATAGATAATCTTCTATCTACATCCTCCATAATTGATAATTCTTTCCATTAAAATTCTCTATTCTTAGTTTATTTTCTTCTACCATTGCTATACTCCCATTTAAACAGAAACCCCTATGAGTGCCCTATAATCAACACACACTAAATAGATCTAGAAACCACCTATTAGTGAACCCAAGCTCTTATACCACTTGTCAGTTGGTATCACTTGGTGAACTAGCAACCTAGCTTTGATACCACTTGTCAAGATCTAACAAGAACAATTGATTACTTTTGTGCAAGCAACTAAACATGGAATTAAACCAAAATAATAAGTAACTAGAAATTAGAATCAGCAAAGAACATGAGATACAAGAAATAATGAAAACTTGTATTAAACTCTTCTAAATAAAAATACAATTGAAGAAATCTCTCTTTCTTCCACACCTCTCAGATGTACAGATCTCTTTCCCTCAAGAGTTCTCTCTATCAATTACAAACACAATTCAGCTACTTGAATTGATTCACCATTTTTTCCATATACATGTCTATTACACAAGCTATGAAGATCTATCCCTATTATATAGAATTAGGGATCATGATCTATGCATTCTCAACCATCAGATAAACCTCTTAATCAAAGGTTCAAATCAGTCCTACCAAAAATAGAAACGTGAACTTAACACTAATAGTTAATCTAATCATGCAAACAATCTATTCATCCCACAAAAATAGACTTCTGGAATGCACAGGTGACCGACATCAGCCCCTGTTTGTCTGCACATGACTGACATCGGCTGATCTATAACCGATGTCAACAACCTCTGGTTGATCCCTGATCGATGTCGGTGATTGTGTAAATACAACAACCTTGCATTTGCTCATTGGTGAAGCTTTTAGCTCCACACCTCAACATGGTGGAAATTATACAAATAAAAAATGAGGCCCTGATAAAGGGGGATAGGATTCATATCATGTTTTTTTGCCATTTTTTCTCTCACCCTAAGGACATAATGTTTTAGGGAGGAGAGCAGATAAAAGGGAAAATTGATGAGAGCATTATGCCTAGAGTGATTTAAAAGGGGGAGATGGTAATTATATAACCTAGTGAATCATCCTTTGAGCATGAAATACTTTATGAGGATGAAGCATACTTCATCCCACAGCTCTAAGTAATTTAGCTCGATCGAATCCTCCTTAGTAAGGAACAAGTTCTTCACCTTCTCCCAAGAATAGTTTATGGCTTGAGAGGTCCATGATTTTAGGTTTACTTTGTAGCTTCATCCCCTATGTGGGCATGCCTGTAGCCATATCTATCACCTTTTTAGAAATATCAAAGTTGATTCCTCCAATAGTGACTTGTCTATTTAACAAATGCCTCGTGAATTACTCGGATAGGTTTTCATCAAACCCATTGAGCCTCTCTAGTTATGGGCTAATCCCCCCTCTTTGTAGAAGTGCCAAACCAATGGATTATCTTTAAACTCACAGTAGGAGACTAGTTCCATTTGAGTTCTATCTCCCCCCATTTTGGATTTACAGACCAGACTTGTAGAGTTCCCAATTTTAACCTTCATAGTTGAAGTGGTTACAAGACCTTACTCCTAAATATGCATAATGATAATGTGATAGCACATAATTTAGAATATCATGCAGAGATGATGTTTACTCCTCCCATGCTTAAAAATAATTTCTTGGTGATCTCCATAATGAAGTTTGTGTGCCTTAACACCTTGCTACAATAAATAATGAATGATCATCAAAAGAGTAAAATAGGCATCAAACTTCAAGATCTACATCGGCACCCTCTAAATGGACCACCTAAAAGAGCTATCCTTCTCATAAGTCTGACTCATCCTTGACAGGTCATTTCCTTTTGGATAATATCCCTAATGTTTAAAGGAATATGAACTACTTGGTGCCAACATCACCAATTTGAAAATTGTTGGCCGAGATTGGCATAGGCATTAGCAACACTATTTCCCTCTTTGTAAATATGTGAAATATCTACTCTGGAAAACATCTACAAAAGAAATTGGATATCCCTAATGATATCTTTTAGCTTAATTCCCACATTTTATACTTTATTAACTGCATCGATGACCATTTTAGAGTCCCCCTGTATACTCAAGTTCCTTATACCTAGGGATATAGCCAATTTTAAATCCCATAGGAGAGCCATTGCTTCAACATAGTTATTGCTCGAGTAGCCTATTCCAATAGCATAGACAACAATCATCCATCCTTTGTCATTTCTTATAATCCTTCCTCCACTGGCTTTATCATTAGATTTGGAGGCCCCGTCAAAGTTAAGTTTCATCTAATTAGGCTTTGGGGGAATCCATTTAGTATTAAGTCTTTATAGAATTTTGTAATTATTATAAGTAGGAATATGGTTTAGAACCTTCCATTTAGCTGTAATTTGATTTTCTACTTGAGTTAGGGGTTTCTCCACAGAACGAATATGGGCAGTGGTGACACTTTCCACAAGAGTCTTAACAAAAGAATGAAACACCTGAGAGGCATTTCTAGAAATGTCACTAAAAATTCTATGGTTGCACTTTTTCCATAAAATACAACTCAAATAAGGTATATTTTGATTCCATGATTCCATGAGATAGGGATGGGTAAAGGTATGATTCTAGCTAATGATAACTTCCTTAAGGTCAGAGTTATAGACCCACTCAATACCAAAGTTATTTAGGATTATGCCCCATAGTTCCAAAGCAAAATCACAGTGAATGAAAAGGTGAGAAGTTGTTTCCTCTTTTGAACAACACAAATAGAATTTGTTGATAGAGTAAACCCTCTCTTTTGAAAGTTGTCATGTGTTAAGATTTTGTTATGAGAAGCAGCCCACCAAAACATGTTAATTTTTGGTATAAGTTTATAATTCCAAATCTTTTTCCATAACTCTTTATTCTGAGCCTTAAGAATCAGCAATTGATAAGTAGGCTTGAGAGAGAACCATCCATTCTTATCTATCCACCAGTACTATTCATCTTCATGAGGGAAGAGAGGGATTATAATCCCCTGAATCAACTGTTGAATCTCTAGAACTCTAAGGAAGAGCTTAGGCTGATGAACACATCAATCTGATAGATTTTTCTAGCTGTTCATGCTATTGTTATTATCCATGTAATCACTAACTCTATCTCAAAAAAATTGAGTAGCAATGTCAGTAGTCTGTCCATAGTTTCCTTGTGTGATGAGATCCTTGTCCTTTAACCAAATGTCATCCCAAAATTTAATATGCCAGCCATTTCCTAATTTCCATCTAATTCGTCGCTTAAGAAGGCTTCTGCTTTTTAGCATTTTATTCTATATCACATATCCCTGGGGTAACCCCATCTGTTGAAAATTTTTGGAACAATCAATGCTATGCATATATTTGGCATACATTATTTCCCCCTAATCATTATTTTTATGAATCAGGTTCCAATTAATTTTGGAGAGAAGGGCTTTGTTCATGTTCCTGATAGACCTAATATTGAGGCCACCATGTGATTTTCGAAGACACACTTTTCCCCATCTAATTAAAGACATTCTCTATTTATCTTCTAGTCCCATCCATAATAATTTTATTTGAATCTGTTCTAATTTGTTAGCAAAATATGCAAAATTTTTAAAGAGAGACAGGAAATAGGTAGGAATCCCTTGAAGAGAGACCCAAAGAAGCTGTAGTTTTCCAGCACTACTAAGAAGTTTCTCTCTCCAACCAAGAAGTTTCTTTTGAGTTCTTTCTAAAATTACATTCCAAAAACTAGGAGATACCTCTTTGACCGTGAGGGGAAGACCCAAACAGGTAGTTGGTAAGACAACTTTAGCGCATTCAAGTATGTCAATGATTATTTGTCTAAGGTCATTAGGAGTATTAAAGAAGTACACATTGATTTTTTAGAGATTTATGCTTTTCCCAAGCTCTATGGCATAGTTATTTAAAATATTCTTCCATCTCTTAGCTTCAATCATCGAGGAGATGCTAAAAATAATGGTATGATCCACAAACTGTTGCATCACCATAAGATAAAGGGAGGAGGCCAGTTTGATTCCCACTAAATCTTTAGAGTATATATCATCTTGTATGTATCTTGCTAATGCCTTTGCCATTATGATGAATAAATAAGGGGAGAGAGGGTCCCCTTTGTGGATTCCTCTCGAAGAAGAGAACCCTCTAGGAACCCCTTTGACCAGAACCAAAAATTTTGCAGTAGAGACAGTGTTCCACATCAGGTGAGACATTTTATCATTAAACCCAAAATTTATGATGACTTGGAACAAAAAAGTCCATGAGACCCTATCATATACTTTATAAATGTCTAGCTTAAGAGCCATACCAGGGATTCTACTCTTGTCTATGGAATGAATAGTCTCATGAGTGGTAATCACAGCATCAAGAATCTACCAGCTTGAGACAAAGCCTTTTTGGGAAGGGAAATAATTTTGTCTAATAAAGGTTGGATCCTCATAACCAGCACTTTAGTGTAGAGATTATAAATATTTTTACATAGACTAATAGGTCTAAAATATGTAAGGTGTGTGGGCTGTGACTTTTTAGGTGCAAGTACTATGAAATTATTATTAGCTTGTTTTAGAAGTTTACCTGATCTAAAAAATTCATGTACAGCAGCAGTAAGATCTGCTCCCACTATATCCCAATATTCTTAGAAGAATATAGGAGGGAAGCCATTAGGACCTGGTGCTTTGAATACACCCATGGAAAATAAAATAGCACATACTTCCTCCTCGAATATAGGACTTAACATCTCCACATTATCTTCCTTAATTATCAAATAGAGGATTTTATCAATGAATTAGTTCGTAGTTCCATCATTCTCATCATCATTGTTTTGTTCAGTGAGAAAATTCTAAAAGAATACACTAGCTTGTTCCCCTATCTCATTATCTTCAGTTATAATGTTGCCATTATCCAAACATAGCTTTGTTATGGAGTTGGCCTTCCTATGTTTCATGGCCAAGAGATGAAAGAAGGCTGTGTTCCTATCCCCCTCTTTGAGCCACTGAACTCAAGATTTATATTTCTAAAAAACCTCTTCTTTATCCATAAGGTTCTTCTATTCAGGAGTCAGGACATTCTCTTCTTTAGAATTGGCTTCTAAATCATCACCTTGAGCCATCCACTACTAAATATCTACAATTTTTTGGCTATGTTTTTCTTCTGATGAAAGACCTGACCAAAGCTGTATCTATTCCATCCATAAACTTATTTTTTGATAGGCTGAATTTTTTTGACTATTCTCAACATGGGAGTGCTCTGGATAGGAATTTGCCACCATTGGGCCACCATTTTTCTAAAGTCTTTGTGTTTGCTCCACATAGCTTCAAAATGGAAGGGGAAAGGACCACATTGTCCTTGATCTCTCCAATTGAGGAAGATTGGGCAATGATTAGACATGGTTCTAGGAAAAGCCTGTACATGCATATTATGATAATCATTCCATTTACTTGAGATAAGAAATCTATCTAACTTGACTTGAATCATTTTATCTCCTCTTCTTTTGTTAGACTAGGTGGAAATTTGATTTTGCAATTCAATATCCAATAGTCCCCAATTATTTATAAATTCAACAAAGTCGAACATGCTATTAGAGTAATCAATAATCCCACCCTATTTTTCAGAAGGGTATAGTGGAGTGTTAAAATATTGAACTAGCATCCATCTAGTGTTTTGGGAGTTAATCCTAAAGTTGCTCAAATCTGTCCATAAATTTTGCCTCAATGCTCTGTTATTCAGGCCGTAGACATTGATCAACGACTAGTTTAAAGAGGACATAGAGAATTTAATAATCAAGAAATGTTTATTATAACCCATAAGAGATCCCTAAATTTTAGTACCATTCCACATAGTTACAATCCCACTTGAAGCCCCTTCTACTGGACTAATGCAAAAAGTAGCCTTAGGCCATATGTAGTCAGCTATTTTCTTAAAACTCTCCTCATTCATCTTGACTTCTTGGAGTAATAAAATATCTAATTTATTATCTAAAATGTAGTTTTTAACCTCAAACTATTTTAAAGGATTGTTAAAGCCCCTCAGGTTCCAAGATTAAATTCTCATTTAGAGGATTTGAGGGGATGAGTCTCCAGTGTTTTCTATTTACCACTGGTAATCTCCCTAGCAATCTCTCTTTGTCTTGTTTCTCTTAGGGTTGGTCTCCCTTGTTTGGGATCAGTGCCAACATCTATATATTTTTTACCTTTGTGGTTCTTTTTCTTTGGGGTAACCCATTCTTCCTATTCATTGCTACTATCATTTTGTCCTATTTCACCTCTTACTGAATAATTTCCTGCTTGGTCACTGACTTCTAGAGCATGGAAAATATTTGTGTTTGAATGTAAGGCTATTTCTCCTTCATTAACTACTATTTCTGGAGTTAGTTTTGCCTACCCATCTCTTAACACTTTTCCTTCTGCATTATCCCCATCTATCGGTTGGACACATATTTCTCCTTCCTCAGCCATATTGGTGTGTGTGTGTGTGTGTGTGTGTGTGTGTGTGTGTGTGTGTGTGTTGTGAATATTAGTTTTTACTATTATGAGCATGAGATTTAAAATTAGAGGAGTTTTGAATGGGCCATCAATACTAACTAGTTGTTTACTTATTTTAACCATCAATATATTATTATTTTATGTGATTTATATATACATAGATGAGTTCTAATAAAAGAATGAACTATTCCTTTTAGGTAAATGTCATTATTTTAAAACTCAACTAAGATGGAGTTTCAATATAGACTAGGGCTAACATTATGATATATTTTAAATTGGATAATCAAAATTATATAAGATCTAAAGGAATTAAAGAGATCTAAATACTTAATATTGAAAATATTTTGATTGCAATTAGAAATTAAAATTTTATTTGAGACTTTTTAAATTTCCATGGTGTTACATGTCACTTATATAAAGTTACAAGTGACATATGGTGGAACATTGTATTATAATAAACAAATTGACACTATAATTGATTAGTAAATTTCATGTGCATCTTATGAATTGAATACGTGACATTGAGAGACATTTGGTATCTTTACATTGTTCTAATTTTTTTTTTCATCCTTTACCCATTTCAAACTTTGCGAGTGAGTGGAAGTGTGAGATTAAAATATGGCATCATCTTGAAAATTCATATTTTTGTATAATTTTTTTCTCATTTTTATCCCTTTAAAAACTTTTGAATGCATGGAAATGCAAGATCATTACATGTGGCATCATGGTTTAAAGTCACATTGATATACAATTTTATTCTTTGGAGCTTTAAAATGGAATGTTCAAGAATGTGATATTAAGACACATGGATAAATACTTTTAAATGACTTTACGACACTTGGATATTAGTTGTGAGTAACCTTGGCTCAATGTGATTAGGTGTGAAAACTAACCCTTAGACAAGCCATGCCACTTGGATTGTGGACATCTACCCTTAAATTTTAACTTTATTTCAACTTCTAATTCTTATGTATATGTACAATTATTTTTTATAAAAAACCAAAAATATAATGAACTAATATCCCTTTTAAAAATAGTATTTATTCCTCATTCTTGATTTTTTATAATAATAGTACTCATAACATGTAACTTATGATTAATATTTATTAATTTAAGTTATCTCTTCATATTTTAACATTCAACATAATACACCAATCTCCTCTTTAAAAAATTACTATTAATTAATGATTAGAGGGATATATTCTACACAATATAAGCAGCTTGGATTATTAATTAATACTCTTTTATGGACCTATGTAGAATGGACATGTGTCTATTATACACATATCTAGTATATTAAGAATATTACCACTAATAATCTAATATTCCTATCTTTTTTATAGTGGGATATTGTTGAAATATAATTATTCCTACCTTGATAGGAGATGTATGTAATATGACCAACTTGCCACTTTTGTAGAGTCCATCTATACTCCAAGTCGATTGGAAAGAAATTTATTTCTTAACCAATTCATTTGGGACACACTTAGGTAAGATAAAAGGTGATAATATTTATCCTTATACTCTTATGTCTATGTGTTTAGGTTACAAGTAATAATAACCATATTATTTTATAGAGTTCTTTATTTCCTTAAATAGACTTGACATAGGCTTCATATTAATAGGTTGATACACATGCAAGTAAAAAGTATCATCTATACTTTACATATAATGCCTAAACCTATGGATATAAATAATCTCAAAGTCTTCAAAAATTGTTTTGTCATTTTTGGGTGTCCATGTAGGTGACCCTAGGAAGCTCATGGTATCACAAACACCATCAAACAAGTAGGCTATCATATTCCCATTCTTCAAGGGGAAAACATCATCATCACTATACCTATTCACACTTTGACATTCTCATAAATGGATGTGTAATGACTTAATTCACAATTCAAAGTTATAGAATCAAAATTTATGTCCTTGTCTTACTAGTTTGTTTTGAAAGAGAACAAAGAGTGAGATTGATTTTGATTGGAAGATACTATTATAATAGATTTTTATACTTAATAATATATTTGTATAATTTTCAAGGGAATATATATCTCTATATATTCAATTTCCATTGGTATTATGTTTGTAAATGGCTTTAAATATTCTTTAAGACCATATAAATCTAGTAGTGAGGCACTAATCCAAATTTATTAATGGCCAATTTATGGGAATTAATTATTTCCCAATGGTTTATGATGATAAATTTTTCATTTGAATTTGATTTTATGAGATGTTGATTTGTGGGAGCTTTCCTTGATAGGTGTCAATTTATCATAGTTTATTATAATCTAAGTCAACCCTAGTATAATGTTTATTACATTCGTTAGTGTTCCACTAATATATTTTTGTAGTTTCCACTTTGTCCTACCATTTTTTGAATGTGTAGCAAACTAGACAATCACATCATTGGCTTTGTGTCTCAAGAAGTTCAAATAACGCATCACTAATGAATATGGGGATTTATTATATAATTGTGGATCATCCAAATAGACATTGCATGATGCATTATTTTAAAATTAAGTGCATTAAAAATGTAAAGGGCACAAGAAAAATTTGTCCATTATGAATCAATTAGTGTTGTTAGTACATGTACTTCATTAAAACAAAACCATTAATCCTCTACTTTAAAATGGATAATTCTTTGAGTGACAACAAAGCTAGTACCTTATTTTCATTTACATCAATGTTGACATAAATAAGGGTATTAAAAAAAAGATATGTAATCTTCCTAATAGTGAGACACACTAATGAGGATATATATGGGACTTTTGGTAGATTAGTAATGTTAGTGTGGAAATTAGATACATATTCATTGCCACATATCATGGAAACCTATATAACATGAAGATAAGGGTCAAGTAAATTTACTCCTTACTCTATTGAGGAAGTATATGACTTCAAGGCCTTTGAAGGATCCATACTTATTGGATGGAAACCACAAGATAGTGGGTACTAACAAACCTAAGATGTTAAATTTCCATGTTATGGATGACATACCAATGATGGAATATAAATTAATAATAAAATATCTCTAATGGTCTCATCTAATCCCATTTTGGCATACAAAGGATAATGATGAACAAAACTTTCCAAAAGGGAAGGTTCCTCTACCACCTTTCAAAGAACTCAAAGAAAGGAAAGATTTGAAAAAGGGAATAAAATCATATATTGAATATTAGGGGGAAATTACAAGAGATGAAGCTAGATAATATTGTCTTCAAAAGATAATATACTAGGAAAATGTTATGTGTGCTTTGGATAGACCATTTGTAAATTTTAGAAAGATGTCATATGTTTATTTTTTGCCCAAAAAAATACAAGACAATGAAATAAATGAAAAAATAATGGGATCCCCATATTTTCATAGATAAGACTATATTAATCAACATTTCCCAAGTAATAATGGTATTTATGTTGGGCCTAATTATTAAATATCTAAATAAGATATCAATCCATTGATTGAGGCATATGTGGAATAAATGCTTCTCGTCGACCAAAAAATGAAAATGAAAATGAAAATATATGGATGGTGAGGGTAGATGGGTATATTTAATTTAAACTATAAGGTGGGAATGTGGCTACAAAGCCAAGGATTCAATATTGGAAATCATCAAGGAGAGAAGAAGGCAAATAATTATATTAGGATTATTTAATGCCTAATAAAACATGGATAAAATTAAATAAAATTAAACAAGAAATTGAAGTGAATATCATCTTCTCGGCATGGATACCAAATAAAAAAGGAAATGAGGAGCGATTAATAATCTAAAAAAATACATTAGGCCATTGAATTAGACTTTTCAATACTTGAATAGGGTAATGAAAGCTAAGATGAAACTATAGAATATCATCAATTAATAAGTGATATCATCTTGGCCTAGGATATGGGTTTTTTAAAATTTATATTCTAAATCACACTCTAATAACTTTGACTTACATTTGTACCATAATTGTTTAATATGAATTAAAGATTAACATTTATTGCTTTTATTTGACCAACTTATATGCAAGCTTCTTAGCACTACTTCTATTCAAGATTATTACTATTGACCCATTACTAGATTAACTTAATGTTTAATAAATATGAATTTAATATAAAAATATTTTTCAAACTATTTGTATTTAATATTATTATTCTACATAAGTTCATGGGAGATGCACTAGTTATAATGCAACACTATAAGTTTCTAAGTTCACACTTGTTGATATGTGTTTTAATAACACAATAAAATTTGGTGATGTAAGAAGGAAAGGGTTTTTAATTTTTGAGCTACAAGTAAATTATTTCAATTTTAGGATCGGGTTATCATGAATCCATGGATTCATAAATGTCTATTTTGTTCTCAAGGTGGAATCAACAAAATGTGTGGATTTGTTGAAAATTTTATTCTAATTTATATCTCCATATGATGAAATTTTAATGCTCATAATATTTAATATATGTTTGATCACATGTTAATTATAAAATAAAAAGGTCCTCCATAGATGTGTTCATTTACAGATTTCATGTTACACTATGACTGGGTTTGTTAGTCATGAAGATATTATGTACTATGTAGCATGAAACTAAATGTGAACCTTGATTTTAAAAATATCAAAGTTGCCACAAAGTGATTAATTATTTCACATACATTGGTACATAAAGTTTCAACTTTTTAAATTTTTATAAATGTATGTGGAAACCACTTTGGTTCTACAAGTACATGTCAATTCTACATAAGTATATTATTATGAATAATTATATCTTAATTGATAATATTCCCATATTATCCAAATGGGTAGCTTTGGAAGCTACCCATTCTAAATAATATGGAAATATTATCAATTAAGAGGTCATTCTTCTTATCTTGTGTATAATTTGCATGCACACATTCTACATAAGATATGAATAATATGATCAATGTATCCTTGATTTTTATTATAGTCATGTATAATGGTAATAATTACCCATTATCACAACATAATAAATTAATGAACTTTTAATATGAGAAACATAGGCCTATATTTGTCTATTGTTTATAATGTGCACATGCCCATTTTATACAAAATATGAATAATGATAAGTATGCAATAATAATGAAAGGAATAATATTAAATATTACTAATAATAACAACTATTAGGTAAGATATCTCACTCAAGGGATATAAGTAAATTTAAATCATTCTCAAAAATCAAGATGGTCCTCCCTCCCAAGCTTAGGCTAGGAGAAGATAAATTTTGATGGAGATAAAAAAGGGTTCCCCAAGAAATATGGTCCCTGTCATAACAATATTAAATATAGGATTCCCCCTCAATTATAAATTTAACTTAGTCCTATAACCCTAATTCTCATTAATTTAAAAATTTAATGGAATTAAAATCAACCACTATTATAGAGAGACTAATAAAGATGCAAATATTATAAGCAAACATTTGGGTTAATTTTTAAATGTTCTATCTCATTGAATTAAATTATTCATATGAATTTGGTGGCCTTTTAAATTATTGAGTATGTTAATACTCACACATGATAATAGATTCCATAGAATGAAAAAAATGTGAGTTTTGAAGATTTATTTTTATGATATCACTTAGCATTTTCACTATTTTCAATCATATGGATTCAAATAAAAGCTTGGTTTTTATCCAAAAAATATTAACATTTTTTTAATTTTATAATTATATTGAGATGTGATGGATTTTAGTTAGAATTTTGTTAACTTTGAGCACACTTAGGTAGTAATACTTTATTCTTGGAAAGCTTGTAAGAACACACTGACATGAGTAGTGAGCACACTTAGAGTGCAAATTTAAACAACATGTGCATGCTTCTTCAAAAAGGATGTCAATAATAATGGTAGCCAATACTCATGCTCATAAATGATTCTAATAAGTGGTACCCATTCACACTTGTTTGAAAGGGTTTTTAGTACATGAAGTTCAATCACTACTTTTGCCACCCTTATTTCTACTTCCAAGTGTTGCAACTACTTATAAGCTCTATTTTTTACTTCAATTCAACCATTTCATAGAAATTTTCTCATTCTGAGCATTGACCTCTACTATCCATTAATGAAATATGTGATTATTTTGATAGAGACATCATCCTTATATGGTTTATTTTCCATGTTGTTTTAATTTTAAGGGTTTCAATTTATCCTCCACTTAAAAAAATAAATTTGTGTCATGATATTTTTTTACCCTTTCCCCTAATAATTTTCATCCTTATTCATTCTAAAATTCATTCTTAACTAAAATAAATTTGGGATCCATATCAACCAAATAAATAGGATGAGGTAATTTATTTGAACTACAAAATATGGATAAATTCTATTATGGATAGAGTAATTAATATCAAACTAAGACTCTTGGCAACCAATAATAAAGCTAAGGAAGCCACCATGTCATAAATCCTTTCTCGCCTTCAATAAATTGAAGTGAAATTAACTAATAACTTATCCACCATTATAATAATACCTTCAACTATAGGATGACCTCCATTTCACCTTTGAATAAAGTTAGAGATTCATCAAGAGCTAATATAATTGCTAGTCTTCCAACTAAAAAATGAGGTAAGAAAAATAATCTAAAATTTTCCATGAAAACCACTATTAGATGGTAGAGCACACACGCCATCCATAAAGACAAACCTCAATTCATTAAATTCTTTTTGGTTTAAAGATGACAATGGACTAACTCATCATATAGTAAAATAATGTGCAATATTCATAAAATATGTTTCTTAGATCCTAAATGGAAAAGGCACTCCATGAAAATACTATGCTCAGAATGCTGAATTTTTGAATTGCTATGCATTGACAAAAATCAAAC